>DF359909.1:18725-31710 GCA_000787875.1 Solanum virginianum
TTAATCATGAACAAGTTTACTACTAGATTTGACTGTCGTGTTAGATGTGATGGGGAATACAATCCTAGCTTTGCATTAATTATCTAAAATCCAGTTGTCTTTGCACTCATTTGTTACTTTATTTTAGTAAGTTAGTTTATAAAAATCAAAATCCCCCCATTTACTTTATGCACTTTTGTTTTAGGAATAGATATTACATCTGAAAATGGTTCTAATAGATTTATTCTCATGCATTCCCTATGGGATCGACCTCAACTCTGATTGAGTTTTATATTTGATCAATGATCGATTTACTATTCCTTTTGGAGTGTAAATTTGGGCGTAACAAATTTTGGTGCTGTTGCTGGGGAATACGGCGAAGTAATAGTCTATTAGTTGCAATTTTCAATTTGTAATACTAGTCCCTAATTTTACTTTTATTTCTTGTTTTCGTTTCTTGGTAGGGAGCAGACATTACATGCCTAACACCCGAAGTAAGGGTGAAACACTTGTTCCCTATGACCCCGAGCTTACTAAATTAATCCGCAGAATGAATGCCTAAGAATGTGAAGCAGTGAGACAGAGAGAGTTGGCTATGAACCCTATAGGTGGGGAAAACGACGGTCTGGGTGACGATGACAGTGGTGGCAATGAGGTACCATTAGCAGCACCACTTAGACAGGTGTCGCTGCCGGGTGTAAGACCCCAAGTGCCTCAACAGCCCCAAGCAGTGAATGATGATGATAAGGGTGCTGGAACCACTGAGGCAATTATACTTCCCCCACTGTCCGCATGTGTTAAGTTTAATATCACTAGAACTATGCTGTAGATGCTACAGTTGAAAGGGTTATTCAGTGGAGCAGCAACTGAGGATGCAAATCAACATGTCCTAAACTTTCTGGTGACATGCCAATTGTTTGAGATTCTAGGGGCTAGTCAGCAGGCAATTAAGTTGCAGCTAGTCCCATTATCTCTTTCTGGTGTGGCGACTAAGTGGCTGAATGAGCTTCCACATGATTTCATCTGCACTTGGGGGAGTTAAAGGAGGCATTCTTGGAGAGGTTCTTCCCCACATCAAGACAGCTGAAAATCACAGATGATATTGGGTGTCACAAGCAACTACAGAATAAAGCACTACATGAGACTTGGGAGAGATTTAGGCAGAAGCTCAAGTAGTTCTCCGATCATCTCCTCACAGATGAGCACTTGAAAGCAATCTTCTACAGGTCCTGCAACTTTGTCACAAAGCCTATCATTGATGCTGCTTGTGGGGGATCATACATGTCTAGGACTTTCCCAGACATAGTGGTGAGCTTAGATCAGGTAGCCAAAAATAACAGGGTATGGTACACTAGAGATGGAGACTGCTCAGGGCTCGTCTTTGAGATAACTGCAAAACAGCAATAGAAGGAGGAGGAATGGGATCAAGACATGGCCCACATGAAGACGCAACTACACTTGCTGGCAAAGCTGTTCTTAGATGGAGGCGTAGAAAAGGTAAAAGTTGTAGAAACAATGCCCAGGTACAATGATCAAGGTTATAATTATGATGAGGAGGCGAACTTCTTAGGCAGCCATGGGGTTACCAGTCATTCAACGCCAGTAATCAAGGTTGGAACTATGGTCGTGATCAGAATGGAAACTCAAAATTAGAAGAGATGATGGCAAAGTTTCTTGACAAAGTTGAGTCTACTGATCAGAACTATTAAGGAAACTTGTAGAACAGAGATGACTATAGGAATCGTGAGCATCAGAATGATTATGGAGAATGTCATGACCTAAGCTTAGGGCCTAGACATGACACGGATCATGGTGAACCCGAAGGGACCCCAAGCAAGCTTTTTAACATATCATTACACATTCTTGGTCACAGAAGTAAGAAAACAATAACAAGAGATAGTAAATAGGGATAATTGGGGCTAAGGGACAACTTTCATATCATAATCATCAAGAGCCAAGAGAGAGTCAAAGCTCATAGCATAATACATATTATGTCCAACAACACCTCTACTACATAGATAAGAGCGGGGGCCAAGACAAGCAATCGGGCTCACCCTTATAGTAAATACATACATAAAAGAAAGATAGTCTTAGAACATACCATAAGATCACAAACATCATCATTGGAATGGAAGACTCAAAAACAAGCTTGAGAGAAATCGTACTAGCCACGTGGAGGAGGATGCTCAAGTGGGGCTCCGGTTCCTACATAGTGACATCAGATGGGCATAGAGTATGCGTTAGTACGTTTGAATGTACTAAGTATGTAGGATGCAAAGCAACAAGAGATAAGTAACATAATCGAAATGCATAAGCATAGGCAATGAGTAACATATAACAATATGACATGCATAGAAGATGCTTATAGTAAATCATGCTTATATAGAATGTAACATATGTGTAAGGAGTAACCATTATTAGTGCAATCCAAGGCCTATCACCTCCTTGGAGAGGCGATTGAGGTACGAACCTCTCAATAGGTTGATGAGGTACAAACTCCCCAACATGGTTGATGAGGTACAAACCTCCCAACATGGTTGATGAGGTACAAACCTTCCAATATGGTTATCAAGGTACAAACCCCTCGACATGGTTGCACGGGTCTGCCACCTCCCGAGCAAGGCAATCGAGGTACAAATCCCTCAACAAGGTTACCCGAGCCTACAACCTCCTGAGTGAGGATTGGTCATCCTCAATACTATAGAGATAATATCATATACATACATTAATTTCATCATCATAAAGTTATTCAACTCATAAGACATGCATTAGACCTTCAATTCCTCAAGAAATATAATCGGATATTTCATCAAACACTAGCGGGTGTGTAATGCTAGTGTAAAACCATGTAATTCAAGAGTGGAATCATGCTAGAAAATTCAGTGTAAAATCATCAATAGATACTTGGTAACACCCTCAAGCAATATACATCAAAATCTTTCATCAAATTTCATAATAAATCTTGATTTCAGAGCTCAAAACATGCTAAAATAATTGCCATTTCATAAACCCCAACATAGTGTGCAGTGAAATTCATAATAAGTAAGACCCGTGAGTAAATCAACTTTAAATCATGCAATTTTAGGTAAAAGGAAGCTTGGACATCATGGGTGAAAGGAACCCATGAAAGAAACCCATATACCTTAGCTTTGGAGAATTCCTTGAAGAAGATTTGGAATGGAGACTTGAAGCTTGGATGAGAACCTTAAGATCCGGATGAGTTTTGAGACTTGAATTTAGGAGTGAAATATTTGGCTAAATGCTTGAGTGAGTATTGGGGAATATTTTGAATGATATGAGAGTGAAATATGGCTAAGTATAGCTATTTTCACACATGGGAACACTTAGGCCCAAAAACTAAAAACTCTTGGACCGAACAAGCAAAACAAGCAAAAAAATACACATCTGCACGCCCTGGCCGCGTCGCGCCAAGGGCGCGCAGAGCTCACTGGAAATTACATTTTAGAAAATTGAAATTGCGAATTGTTCGCTCTAAAATCGAGGTTAGACCCATCTCCCACTCAATTTGACCCACTGATCAAGAATATGAAGTCAAATTTTTAAAATACCGCAATGGATTTTGAGACATATGGAAACTATGATTCTTGGGACTTCCGAGGTACATTTTCAGGCACTTTTTGGGGTCGTTATAATATCTCCCCCTTGAATTACAATTCTGGACACTTTTAAGGCACATTTTTGGCCACTTTTTGGGGTCGTTTCATGGAAACTCAAAATTAGAAGAGATGATGGCAAAGTTTCTTGACAAAGTTGAGTCTACCGAGGTAGGGATGCGAGATATAAAAGGGGAGATGTCCAATGTTCAGTAGTTGGTCGACTCGTATTCCACCTTGATCACGCAACTAGAGTAGTAGATGGGTAATTGTCAGCATCAATAAATTAGAGAAAAGCTGGGTCACTTCCTAATAACACTATTCAGAACCCAAAAAATGATGGTTATTGCATAGCAGTAACCACGAGGAGCGGTAAGGTACTTTCTGACCCTGTTGTGCCCAGTAATGCAAGTATAGATGAAGTTAAAGGCAAGATGCCTAACCCCATGGAGGTGCATGCTGATGATTTGAGGTGACACCAGTAGAGCTTGAGGTTGCTAAAGAGCCTGAGATGACACCGGCATTGACTTAACCTCTGCCAGCCATTCCTAATCCACCACAACCATTCCCACAGAGGTTGCAAAAAAGGGTTACAGATGGCAAGTTTCAGAAGTTCTTGTCCATGTTAAAAGAGATATCAGTGAACATCCCTCTAGAAGAGGCACTTGAGCAGATGTCAAGCTATGCTAAGTTCATGAAAGACTTAGTGACTAAGAAGAGGACAGCACGATTGAGCTGGCAAAAAATTTCCACTACTGTAGTGCCATTACGACAAGATCTCTTGTGGAATAGAAGGAAGATCTGGGAGCCTTCATTGTCCTGTGTACCATTGGAGCATTTGACTTTGCAAGAGGTCTTTGTGATCTGGGTGCCAGCATCAACTTGATGCCACTGGCAGTTTATAGGCAGCTGGGCTTAGGAGCCCCCACACCCACTATAATGCGGCTACTTATGGTAGATAGATCGGTGAACTGGCCCGTGGGAATCTTATATGATATGCTAATCCATGTGGGCAGGTTCATCTTTCCAGAGAACTTTATCATTCTGGACTGCCAAGTGGATTTTGAGGTTCCCATCATCCTTAGGAGACCATTTTTGGCTACTGGCAGGGCACTGGTAGATGTAGAGCGAGGGGAGCTGACTTTTAGACTTAACACTGAAAAGGTAAAATTCAATGTATGTGTTGCAACGAAGAGACCTAAAGAGGTGGATGTGATGTCTATCTTAGATGTGGAAGATGATTGTCTTTCTAAGATCCCACTTGAGGAAACAATGAGTGTAGACACACTCGCAACGGTGTTGATGAACTTCCCAAAGGATGGTATTAATGGGTATACAGACACCATGAATGCGTTGCAAGGTAGGGGAACCAGTAGCTAGCTAAACCTTCCATCGAGGAGCCTCCAGCTGTGGAGCTCAAGGAGATGCCCCAGAAAGTTGGACTTAGACCTGCAGAATAGGTCTACACTACTAGCTAAACGTTCAATCGAGGAGCCTCCGGCTGTGGAACTCAAGGAGCTGCCCCAACACCTAAGGTATGTATTTTTAAGAACCGACAACACTCTTCCTGTGATAGTAGTTGCAGATATCCAAGAAAACCAGGTGACGACATTGTTGGGGGTCCTCCAAAGTTTCAATTGAGCTATTGGTTGGACCATTGTAGATATCATAGGGATTCCTCCAGGGATATGCATGTACAAGATCAAATTAGAGGATAACTGTGTGCCCAGTATTGAGCACCAGTGCAGGCTAAACCCACCCATGCAAGAGGTGGTGAAAAAGAAGATCATCAAGTGGCTGGATGCTGGGGTGATATACCCCATTTCTGATAGCAAATAGGTCAGTCCAGTGTAGTATGTCCTGAAGAAAGGGGATATGACAGTGGTGGCTAATGACAAAAATGAGTTGGTCCCTTTGAGACCTGTGACTGGATGGCGAGTGTGCATGGACTACCGGAAGCTGAATAGATGGACCTTGAAGGACCATTTCCCCATGCCTTTCATAGACCAGATGTTAGACAGGTTGGCAGGTAGAGGGTAGTACTGCTTGTTTGACGGGTACTTGGGCTACAATCAAATATCCATAGCCCAGAGGATCAGGAGAAGACTACCTTCGCTTGCCCGTATGGGACTTTTGCCTTTATAAGGATGTGTTTTGGGCTATGCAATGCCCCAACCACCTTTTAGCATTGTATGATGTCAATTTTCTTCGATATGGTTGAAGACACCCTCGAGGTATTTATGGACGACTTCTTTGTAGTGGGTGATTCTTTTGATGCTTGTCTATCTAATCTTAGCAGGGCACAACAGTGTTGTGAGTAGGCTAATTTGGTGCTAAATTGGGAGGAATGCCACTTCATGGTCAAGGAGGGGATAATTCTTAGCCATACGATATCTTAGAAGGGCATAGAAGTGGATAGGGCAAAGATCGAAGTAATTGAGAAACTACCGCCTCCCATATCTGTGAATGGGGTCTGGAATTTTCTTGGGCATTCAGGTTTCTACATTTAATTTATAAAAGACTTCTCCAAGATTGCACATCTGTTGTGCAAGCTATTGGAGAAGGATACAAAGTTTCATTTTGATGATAGTTGCAGGCATGCCTTTGAAACCCTGAAGCAAAAGTTGATTTCTGCACCCGTGGTGGTTGCACCTGACTAGATTGCCCTGTTTAAGGTGATATGTGATGTAAGCAAAATTGCTGAGAGTGTTGTGCTCGGGCAAAAATGCAATAAGATTTTCCACCCCATCTACTATGCCACCAAGACCCTCAATAATGCTCAAAAGAATTATACAGTGACTGAGCAGGAATTGCTGATCGTGGTATATGCATTCAAAAGTTTTGGGCATATTTATTGGGCACCAAATCGATAGTACACATCGACCATACAACCTTGAGATATCTCATGGCGAAGAAAGATGCTAAGCCAAGGTTGATTAGATGGGTTCTCCTGCTATAGGAATTTGACTTTGAGTTCCTAGCTAGAAAAGGATCTGAGAATCAAGTAGCGAACTACTTGTCTAGATTGGAAAACGAGTCAAGAGCAAAGGATTGGTTGAACATTGATGATTCTTTTCCCGATGAGCAGGTATTGGCACTTTCGGTTGACCTTATTCCTTGGTTTGCTAATTTTGCTAACTTTCTGGTGAGTGATATTATGCCAGAGGGCCTTAACCCTCACCAGAGAAAAAAGTTTCTTTTTGATGTGCTCAGGTACTTTTGGGATGATCCATACTTATTCCAAACATGTTCTGATGGGGTTATCAGGCGGTGCATTCCAGAAGTAGAGATGTTGAGTATCATGGAGGCCTGTCACTCATCTGTAGTGAGGGGTCACCATGGTGGGGCCAGAACGGTGAATAAGATTCTCTAATGTGGGTACTACTAGCCCATCTTCTATAAAGATGTGCTCGACTTGGTACTTGGGTGTGATCAGTGCCAGGGACAGGGCAACATCTTAAAGCTCTAGGAGTTGTCTATGACCCCGATTCTTGAGGTAGAGATGTTTGACGTCTGGGGCATTGAATTCATGGGCCCATTTGTGTGTTCGTATGGAATGAAGTACATCCTGGCGGTGGACTATATTTCCAAATGGGTGGAGGCGATTGCATTGCCAAATAACGAGATTAAGAGTGTTGTCTAATTTCTTAGATGGAACATCTTTTCCAGATTTGGGACACCCAGAACTATCATCAGTGACGGGGGTTCTCACTTCTGTAACAAGGTTTTCTATGTTGTACTAGCAAAATATGGAGTAAGATAGCACAAAGTAGCCACACCCTATCAGCTGCAGACAAGTGGACAGGTTGAAGTGTCAAACAGAGAGATTAAGGAGATCCCGACCAAGTCTGTGAATGCTACCAGGATTGATTGGGCGAGGAAGCTAGATGATGTACTTTGGGCTTACAGAACGACTTACAAGACACCCATTGGTATGTCCCTATATCAGTTGGTATTTGGTAAAGCCTGTCATCTACTTATGGAGTTGGAGCACAAGGCACTTTGGACTTTGAAGAAGCTCAACATGAATTAGGACGAGGCTGCTGACTTGAGACTAGGCCAGCTCAATGAGTTGGATGAGTTTCGCCTCCAAGTGTATGAAAGTGCAGCATTGTATAAATAGAAGATGAAGATCTAGCATGACAAGCATATTGCCAAACAGAGTTTGAGTGCTGGTGACAAAGTGCTTTTATACAACTCCAGGCTAAGATTGTTTCCAGGTAAGCTCAAGTCGAGGTGGTCAGGCCCGTATATAATTATTCAGGTGTTTCCCCATGGTACGATTGAGCTAAAAGTAGAAAATATGGATCGGTTCAAGGTAAATGGACAGAGGGTGAAACAATACTTGGGTGCAGTAGAGGAGGCCTCAGTGATTGAGGCCTTGCTCCTTGACGAAGTATGAGTAGTCAAGACAATGCGTCGTGCCACGATGTTAAATCAAGTACTCCATAGGAGGCAACACATGCATTGTAATAATTATATAAAAAAACTTTAATTTATATGTCATGCGTTTTTCTTATTTTTGATTTGTTTTTCCAAGTAAATTTAGGTGGCATTTTAGAGATAGGAAGCCTACGCAGGGTGGAAGGCATAATGGGAGGCCAAAGAAGCTAAACAAAAACTTTAATTTATATGTCATGAATTTTTCTTGTTTTTGATTTGTTTTTCCAAGTATATTTAGGTGGCATTTTGGAGATAGGAAGCCTATGTAACGTGGAAGGCATAATGGGAGGCCAAAGAAGCTGAAAGTGGCAAAGGGAGGTGCCACATGTCTCCACATGGGCCGTGTAATTCTTAACGGCTCATGGAATGGTCCGTGTAGCAGTGTGTGTATGTGGCCCAGGCGAGGTAATGTAAGAAAATGGTTAAGTGCGGCCACATAGCTAGCTACACGGACCGTCAGTCATAAAAATGAAGGTTGATTCAAATAAAGATTTCCCTGATACCCTATGTCAATAAAAGTAAAAGAAAGAAAATAAGGGCAAAAGAAAGATACCAAAGCAATGTTGTATCAGGTTGCCTATCTTTTTGTAGTTGGATCGCCAAGTTTTTGGAATGCTCCAAATTCGACTTGAGCATCTAAATCTGGGTCATTACCAGCAAAACTATCTCTAAACAAGGTTCTAGCACCATGTCTAATGTGTTCGAAGAAGAAGAGCAAAGCAAAAGAAGCATGCCCAAAAGTAAACCAACCCCTTGGACTGCTACAAAAAACACTATCAGATTTCAAAGTAGCACTATCTAATTAAAAAATTTCACCCAATTGAGCACGTCTAGCATATTTTTTCACAGTAGCAGGATTACTATAACTGATATTGTTGAATTTACTGTCGTATAGGCTACAAACTAGCCGTGAGGCCTGTTGACACCCAATTTTTACCCTCCACAGTATAAATTAATTATTGAGCTTCTTCAATTTTTAACAATGTGAAATAATTATCTTTTAGGAATTTATTTCACTTTGATGTTTGAAAAAGCTCGTTAATTGATCTAATTTAATTCATCGTGTATTTTAAAATTCAAATCCGCGCCCGACCCCACAAGTCTTACCTTTCCCCTACCTTTTTTCATTTTTCCACTCTCCTTTTTCTTTTTACTTTACCTCTTTTCCACCTACCCTTTACCTTCTCTTCCCTTCTTCTTTAACCTACAAGACCAAAAACTAAAACCATAGAAAACCAACAAAACCCAAGCTGAAAACCAATAAAAAACCAGATACAAGTCATACCCTAAAGCGACCCCACGTCTCTTCCCGTTGTCCCAAGCTTTGTCCGTGATTAACGGATGCAAGTTGGAGACAAAATATTTTCAAATTCGAAATTTAAATTGGAAATTGAAAAAGAGGCTGATTGGATCCGCAATTCTCTCGATCTGCCCTGCGATTTCCCCCTATTTTCAAACCCTAATTGTCCTCTATAAATTCTTTCTTCTTCGCCATTTTGAGGGGGCGGTGGATAATTAGAAAACCAGAGAAAAACTTGACGGAGCATTTTGGAATCATAAAGAACTCCATTACAATTTAAGCTCGATTTTTGGAGTTCAGATTTTGCAATTTCGGTGGTTTAGAAGTCATTTTCAAGCTCATCGTCTCGGTTTCTGCCCCGATACAGGTAACACCTTCGTCTCACTCTTCTTCATCTTGTTTAAGTCTCATACAGTATAGTCAAAATGTGAATCTCGTAGCTGTATCGAAGTTGTCATATTTGCATTTGTTTGCTTTGGCTGAGCTCGCTATATTGTGACAAGTCAATATCTGTGTATTGACGTTTGGTCGTTAAGATGTTTTTGGGGCTGTTGTTATTGATTATGTCATTAGTTTGCTTCGTCTTGTTGTCATGTTCATGTTTTCCCTCGGCTTCCTCTTGAATTTTAGTTTTTTTTTGTGATTTACTCGGAGATTCTTAGGTCAAAACTAGTGCTGAAATAATTTCTTGAATGCATACTAATTTAGCCCGATAGTTTATTTTACTGATGTTTCTGGTTCTCTAAAATACTGTCAGTCTATTTTGCCTTCGTTTTGGCCCAGTTTTTCTCTAAATCTGAATGTTTGGTCATGAATGTCACGCATATACCTTCATCAAAAGTTTGTTTAGAAATGCATAAAATGTGGTTGTGTTCCCTGTCTTTATTCTTTAGTTTCAAAATTCATCTCTAATCTACTGTGAGCTCGAATTTTGGATTATGATTCAGTGCTGGTTAATGCTTTTGTTTGAATCTTCTATTCATTGAAGTTCCGTTCTTCTGGGCGTGTGATTAAAATCTGTCAATTTCAAAGCAGTAATTTTGGAGCAAGAAGTTGGTTTGGTTTTGTCTAAGTTGAATTTGATTATATGAGTGTTTTTATCTTGTTTGGTCCCTGTCCTCATTTATTTGTCCCGTTTTACTGAACGTTTTTCTTCCTTTCATTGTCGGAATTGTTGAGTAGTAATATATATGCATATCTTCCTTCTTATTAAGTATTTTTGAGTTATTTATGTATTTCCATTTTTTTTCATCACATGTGAATCATGTTGGAGTCCTAAATGGACTCCTCTCCCCTCATGTGCATTTTGTCGGGCCATGGAGGCCCAACTTCCCTCTTTGAGTTAGCCTAGTCGACTTGCCAGAGAAAGAAAGCACTCTACATCGTTGTGGAAGCTGAAATACAAGTTATGGAGTGCAAAGGAGCATACATATAGACCGGTATACATAGTGTATACACTGTTATACACTCACTGTATACAAATAGAAAGTGAGGACAAAAGGCCCAAGCAGCAGCAGGTTTAAAGGGCTAAGCAGGCCCAAAACTTAAACCCCTCCATTTATGTTAATTAATAATTTTTGAAATTAAAATCATTTTGGAGTGTTAGTTAATCTTAAACTTAGTCAAATCTTGTACAAAAATTGGACTACTCTTTTGAAATTAATACATGTTTTCAAATTTCGTCATTCATTCAAACTTTAGCCAACCTATTTCAAATTTAGTCAATCCTTTCAAATTAAATCAAATTCTTTCAAAATTTAGCGAATTCTTTGAAATTTAATCAAGTCTTTCAATTTTAGTCAACATTTTCAAAATTAGTCAAACTCTTTCAAATTTATTCAATATTTTCAAATTAAGTCAAAATCTTTCAAATTTTGATCAATATTTTCAAATTTGCCCAACTCTTTCAAATTTAGCCAACTCTTTCAAATTCAGCCAACTCTTTCAAATTTAGTCAACTCTTTCAAATTGAGTTAAGTCTTTAAAAATCAATCAAATATTTTTAAAAGTTAGTCAAACTCCCTAATCGTTGGTCGACCGCACGTTAGTGGCCATTTTGAGTGATTAAGTTCTTTTAAAAGTGAAAATTGAACCCTTACCCATTTTCTCTGAAATTTTTAAACTTTTCTGTTAGGTTTTAAAATTTTAATTTTGGTTTCCTAATTATCCTTCAAAATTAGGTGGCGACTCTGTTTTCTTTCAATTTTCGGGAATTCGATTTGTGCTTAAATCAATTGAGTATCGAATCTAATTTTCAGAAAAGAGTAAGTTATTTTTCGGGATAACAGAAATGGCGACTCTGTTGGGGATGTTTAATTAGGTTCTAACCATCAGATTAGATTGTTTGACTAACTATTTGATTTGCTATAGTGCCTTGTTTGCTGTATTTGTTTAAATTCAATATTAAGCTATCATTTGCATTTCATGGCATTTCCTATTATACATTGTGTATTTGGGAGGATGGTTTTGCGATCACGCAGTCGGATCCCCAAATATTTGACCCTTTTCGGAATAAGTGACATTTTATTAGTATGTAATTCGTCCAATGTTTGTCATGATGTCCAGCTCAGGTTGTCCGCCTGGGTTTTCGGTCCATTCAAAAACCACTCTTAGACACTTAGGGCAGAGCGAAACCAAATCCCTACTTCTAAGCATTGACCTAAGACGACCTAACACGTAAGATGTGTTGGGCCCATTAGAAAGATCACCTTGAGTCCAAAGTGGCCCCCGACCCAAATAGACGATCATGCTTTTGTGTTTATATTTGATGGATGAATATGTTTGTTTGGCGAACTTTGTCCCTCAGGGTTGGGAGTACATTCTTCAAATCATTAGGCCTTACCATTGACACAAAAGTGTCACATATCTGTTTAGAACGCGCAATATCTGTTTACGTGATATGTAACTGTTTGTGTGATTATGTTGCTTTGTTTGAAGACTTCTAGACTACTTCTTTTCTAAAATTTCTAGAATTCCCTAAGCACATAAATCAAGTCACTATCAAGAGTTCATCCAAATATTCTTCGAGTCTCAAGTTTCTCAACAAAATCGAATTCTACTCTCAAGATTCAAAATCTTACTTGTCAAAGGTGAATTTTTTTAGTTCGAAAAGATTCAGGATTTAGAACTACGTAGGGTTTGATCGAATTCTACTCTCAAAATTCTAAAATCTTACTTGTCAAAAGGTGAATTTTTCCATTTCAATTTGGAAAAGATTCAGTCTTTTTGAACTACATAGGGCCTGATTTCTCATTTACAAGATACGTAGGTAGCCTCTCAAGGCCCGTCCCCCCATTTAGAAAAGTATTTTCTTTCCCGTCATCCTCTCTTACAAAGGAGTCATCAAATTTCAAAAAAAAAACTGAATATTCTGTCTATTCACACATCTTCCAGATTCACAAATCTTGAATAGGCAATATTTTGCCTATTTTAATCACTTTCCTATCTTCAGGGGTTTGTATGTCTTCAAACAATGCAACTATTGTGTGTTTGTTCTTCTGTGTGATATTTTGCATTATTCATTATGAACAAGGACTAACACTTTTGTCTTTTGAGTTGTTTTTCATTCGACAGGAAATTTAGAATTTGATTTGTGTTGATAAAATTCACTAAATCAAAGTAGAAAAAAAATGACAGGTTATAATGACAC
>DF359909.1:31748-50892 GCA_000787875.1 Solanum virginianum
ACCATAGATCCCTCCCCTAACCAACACCAGAGGAAAGGAAAAATGACAGACCACAATGATGATGCAAGCTTGACCGAAATTACTGCAGCAGATCCCATTGTCAAGCAACAAAGCAAATTAACTACACAACTAATGCAGCAGATCATTGACATGAAAGTAGAAATGAAGAAAACTCAAGAGCTACCAAACTTAGCCATCACGGCTAATCTTCCCGGGCCAAACCCCGAAAGGCCTCCAATTCATTTTCCTTCTACTGATCCATCTCATCAACCTGTCCCTATCTCCACAAATCCGCCAATCACCCCTGTTCAAGCATCGCCTGTCATCAACTTAACTACCCCCAATGCAGGTCCTTCTAACACATTTTCCCAAAACCCGCATAATGCCCAAGCCGACAGTTCCTCTCACATTGCCCACACTATCCAACCCCAAGCAATCCCTCCAGAAAGCCATAACTCAAACCAATACAACCTACCTTCCACCCAAACTGCACCTCCTAAAATCCCCTTCCATATCCCAATCTTTAACAATCCACATATCCCTCAAACCACTTACCCCGAGATTGATCATTATGAAGAGAAAGAGAAAGAATGGAAGGCCAAAAAGGAGATGGCCAAATTGGATATAAGGGAAGAAATTACAAAGGAAATGAAGCAATTTCGCTATACACCCGATGTTGTAGGATTAAATTATGAGGATTTATGCATTCACCCTAATCTGAACCTTCCAGAAGGGTTCAAAATACCAAAGTTTGACGCCTTTGACGGAAGCGGAAACCCTCTGTCTCATTTAAGGGCATATTGTGATCAGATGGTTGGCGTCGAAAAAAATGAAGCGTTACTAATGTGACTCTTCAGTCAGAGTTTAAGCGGAGAGGCCCTGGAATGGTTTACCACTCAAGAAATAAATCAATGGGTCAATTAGAGTGCCATGACAAAAGATTTCATTGAAAATTTTGCTTACAATGTCGAAATCGTGCCAGATCGTTACTCATTGGAGAGGATTAGGCAAAAGTCAACCGAGAGCTATTGGGAATATGCCTATAGATGGAGGAAATATACTGCTAGAGTACGTCCTCCTATGACTGGATTGTTTGACTAACTATTTGATTTGCTATAGTGCCTTGTTTGCTGTATTTGTTTAAATTCAATATTAAGCTATCATTTGCATTTCATGGCATTTCCTATTATACATTGTGTAAAAAAGAGATTATTGAAGTGTTCATACGTTCTCAGGAGCCAGAATTTTATGAAAGGATGATGCTGCTTGTCGGAGCGAAATTCGCATATATTGTTAAAATTGGTAAGAATATTGAGGATGGACTCAAAATGGGCAGGATCACCCGCATATCAAATTCAGTTAGGACGTCTGGGATGTTGAAGAGAAAGAAAGAAGATGTGTTAGCTATCTCCGGCACACAAGACAAAAGGAGAATCCCTAGCAAGTACATACCTCCTCAAATCCATTTTCAGCCTACCCCGGACTCATCCCCTGTCTTTCATGCTCAACCAGGATATCACCCTTCACCTGTAAACTACCAAGCCGCTCCTCCTCATTATCACTCCCCACAATATCCAGACACAATCCCAAATTTACAAACTCAATCATCAAATTACCAAAGATTCCAGAACTCCGCAAACCCCCATCAAAACCATCCCAATTACCATCAAGTGCCTCTACCCCCACAAAATAACTATAATCCTCCCCATCCAAATGCAGATAAAAGACAACCTAGGGTGTTCACTCCACTCGCCGAAAGCCGGGCAAAGCTATTTGAGAGATTGTCAGCTGCAGGATTGATTCAGCCTACCCCTCCGAGAGCCATGGACGTTAATTCTCACTTCTTCAAGGGTGATCAGACTTGTGCTTACCACTCTAATAGTATTGGGCATGACACTAAAAATTGCATAAGTCTGAAGTATAAAATCCAGGACTTAATTGATCGCGACATGGTTGTTCTTCGTACTGTCGCCCCAAATGTCAACAAGAATCCTTTGCCTGATCATGGGGGAAATATGACTGGTATGATTGAGATAGAAAAAGATTGGTATACAGCTGAGAGTGGTGTCTCTCATTATGGATCAGATTTTTTACACAATTAATATAGTAAACGCTATTGATGATGACTGGACGTTGAGGCCACTATATTTTGTTAGAACGTGTTTGGATTTAGCACAAACATCACCCATCACCATTTGACGATCAACTCATATGTTGTCAAGAGATGCTACGTCTGGAGACCTAGAATCTAACATCACCCATCACCATTTGACGATCAACTCATATGCTGTCGAGAGATGCTACACCTAGAGACTCAGAGTGTTCTTTTCCTGTAATCGCATGATTTGCTTGTAACCCTTTCTATTATTCTAATGAACTACGTTTGATATGAATTCTCAAGAATGAGATACGTAGGTGGCCTATGTCGGCCTCGATCATTTCCTTATTTTAAAATTTCCATTTTTCTATACCTCCCGAGGGGAAAACTACGTTTGACCTGATTCCAGTCCCAACAGGATACGTAGGCGCCATAACGGTTCAGTCATACTCCTAGGGAGGAAACTGGGACAAAATTTTTGAGAGGAACTCAAAAATTCTGAACAAAAAATCCATCTCTAACCAATCGAAGTTCAGAACCTAACGAAAACTTCAACTGGGACAGAATTTTTGAGAAAGATCTCAAAATTTCTCAAGGTGCTTTTGACAAGCTGTCAATCCCTGAAAGCATCTAAACTGGGACAGAAATTTTGAGGTTGCCCTCAAAATTTCGTGAAGCATCATTACAAATTTGAAAGTCATATTCTCTGCCTGATCAGAAATTCAAAGACAACCGAGAAGATGGGAGATCAGCACACTTTATCGGGATAAGACGAGGAGCAGACATTCGAAGAATCAACACAGATCAGTTCACTTTGAAACTAAGCATTTTTCTTTGGATGTAGGAACTAAAGTCGCAGGACATCTTTGGACCCACAGGGGCCCTATAGGACAATTTGGCGCAAGGACTAAAATTGAAAATTTCATCCAGACCGACACAAGCTGGATAACGCCAGATGACTTCTATATTTACTCATTACTCTTTTTACTTTTAGAATTTTCTTCTTATCATTCTGTCATGAGTTTTAACACATTTTTTCATACAAGTCAAATAACTTGGCACAGTGGCCAAGATCATCACACTTCACCCAGGGAAATCTTTGCAGGTCCTATCAACAAGAGGATAATCAAGGCATAAATAGTTTCATCTTACTCAAATTCCCAGCAACTAATTTTGTCATGCATCGCAGAAAGATAAGTTTATTTTTTGCCAGTTGCTCACAGAGAGCCATGCCAGATACCAGTTTATTTTTTGCCAGTTGCTTCCAGAGAGCCATGCTAGATGCCGATTTATTTTTTGTCAGTTGCTCCTAGAGAGCCATGCCAGATACCAGTTTATTTTTGCTAGTTGCTCCTAGAGAGTCATGCCAGATGCCACTTTATTTTATTTGCTAGTTGCTTCCAGAGAGCCATGCCAGATGCCAGTTTATTTTTTGCCAGTTGCTCCTAGAAAGCCATGTCAGATGCCAGTTTATTATTTGCCAGTTGCTCCCAGAGAGCCATGCCAGATGCCGATTTATTTTTGCCAGTTGCTCCTAGAGAGTCATGCCAGATGCCAGTTTATTTTTTGCCAGTTGCTCCCAGAGAGCCATGCCAGATGCCAGTTTATTTTTTGCCAGTTGCTCCCAGAGAGCCATGCCAGATACAAGTTTATTTTTTTCAGTTACTCCCAGAGAGCCATGCCAGATGCCAGTTTATTTTTGCCAGTCGCTGCCAGAGAGCTATGCCAGTTTATTTTTTGCCATTTGCTCCCAGGGAGCCGTGCCAGATGCCAGTTTATTTTTTGCCACTTACTCCCAGAGAGCCATGCCAGTTATTTTATTTTAGAGAGTCACTCGCCTTCAATGTGACAAGTTTTTACTTTAGCAGAGTCACTCGCCTTCAACATGACAAGTTATTTTCTTTTGGAGAGTCACTTTCCTTCAACGTGACAAGTTATTTACTTCTGGAAAGTCACCCGCCTTCAACGTGACAAGTTTTTACTTTTAGAGAGTCACTCGCCTTCAACGTGATAAGTTTTTACTTTTGGAGATCACTCGCCTTCAACGTGATAAGTTTTTACTTTTGAAGAGTCACTCGCCTTCAACGTGACAAGTTATTTTTTTTGGAGAGTCACTCGCCTTCAACATGATAAGTTATTTTCTTTTGGAGGGCCACTCGCCTTCAACATGATAAGTTATTTTCTTTTGGAGGGTCACTCGCCTTCAACGTGACAAGTTATTTTCTTTGGAGAGTCACTCGCCTTCAACATGATAAGTTATTTTCTTTTGGAGAGTCACTCGCCTTTAACGTGACAAGTTTTTACTTTTAGAGAGTCACTCGCCTTCAACATGACAAGTTTTTACTTTTGGAGAGTCACTCGCTTTCAACGTGATAAGTTTTTACTTTTGGAGAGTCACTCGCCTTCATCTGACAAGTTATTTTACTTTTGTTACCGATCCAGGGCATTGCATCCTCATTGCTGATCCAGGGCATTGCATATTTCATTACCGATCCAGGGCATTGCATCTTCATTGACGATCAAGGGCATTGCATCCTCATTGTCGATCCAGGGCATTGCATATTCATTACCGATCTAGGGCATTTTATATTCATTGGCAATCTAGGGCGTTGCATCTTCATCGCTGATCCAGGGCATTTCATCTCCAACAAGGCTATTTTATTTCCAGTTGCCGATCCAAGGTATTGTATCATCGACAAGGCTATTTTATTTTTAGTTGCCGATCCAGAGCATTGCATCTTTATCGCCGACAAGGCTATTTTATTTCAGTTGCACCCAAAGCGCCATATTGATTCATTATTTATCACACCGGAAAGAAGAATTCATATCAAATATGATAAGAGATATCGGCTCTAATTCAAATTATGATTTTACTGACAGTTTATTTTGGTCATATCGAGAGCATCCGAGAGGATGAATTCTCAAAACATACCACAGATGTGGACGTCATCAAGTAGGATGCAGTACAACTTGGAACTTTTTCTTAGCAGCGAACTGGGACATAGTCTGAAGGGGGCATCAAACCTTTCGGACGCGAGCTGGGAAGCGACTACCACAAAAATTCAACCACACCCCTGTCAGAAGGCATGTGGAAATTTCTGTAAGTCCATCAGTTTTCAGTTTCGCCTCGAATAATCTCAACTCTCATCGGAGGCAATCTTTCAATCCGAGTGATAATGTATCAAGAATTTCAAGTTCGTAAATTTTCAGTTTCACATCCAGGTGATCTCAACTCTCACCGGAGCCAATCTTCCAATCTGAGTGATAATATACCAAGAGTTTTGAAAATTATGTCCGTGTAAGTTCTTGATTATGGATGTGAAGCGCGCCACATTTATGATTAAGAGGTTGCAAGCCTCTTTTTCATAATTCAAACTATTTGTCACTCCTCCTGAACCAAAGGTCATCTCAGAATAAGAGATTTTCCTTTCAAGTGATAGAGTCGAACTACAAACAGCCTGATTCCTAATTCCAAGGATATGTATGCGGACTCAAGTTTGAAAACTCGGCTACATTCCAACACCAACCCTTCAAATCTCATTCCCAAGCTTTCTAATTTCTCCATAATTCGCTATTGGGATAACTTTTGAATTCATTTAGAATCATGCGTAAAATCAAGCGTGTTGAACTACAAGCGGCCTGAATTCTCATGTAACCTAAGATATGTAGGAAACCCAGAACAAATTCTTTCAAAATCATGCATAAAATCAAGCATTTTGAACTACAAGTGGCCTGAATTCTCATGTAACCTGAGATATGTAGGAAATCCCGAACCAGGGTCTGACCATAATTTTCAAAGCCCCACGAAAGCTTTTCAAAAGATGTAGTCGGCTAAAAATTAGGTTAGTCAAGTTTCTTTATCCACGATCTCTTTCATCGATCATATCCAAAGAAAGGGACAGCTGTTGACACCCAATTTTTACCCTCCACAGTATAAATTAATTATCTAGCTTCTTCAATTTTTAACAATGTGAAATAGTTGTCTTTTAGGAATTTATTTCACTTTGATTTTTAGAAAAGCTCGTTAATTAATTTAATTTAATTCATCGTGTATTTTAAAATTCAAATCTGCGCCCAGCCCCACAAGTCTCACCTTTTCCCTACCCCTTTTCGTTTTTCCACTCTCCTTTTTCTTTGTACTTTACCTCTTTTCCACCTACCCTTTCCCTTCTCTTTCCCTTCTTCTTCAACCTGCAAGACCAAAAACCAAAATCATAGAAAACCAACAAAACC
This sequence comes from Solanum virginianum, assembly GCA_000787875.1. Lineage (NCBI taxonomy): Eukaryota > Viridiplantae > Streptophyta > Magnoliopsida > Solanales > Solanaceae > Solanum > Solanum virginianum. The sequence goes on from DF359909.1 coordinate 38,080, forward strand.
CAAGCTAAAAACCAGTCAAAAACCAGATGCCAATCACACCCCAAAGCGACCCCACGTCTCTTCCCGTTGTTCCAAGCTTTTTCCACGATTAACGAACGCAAGTTGGAGATAAAATATTTTCAGATTCGAAATTCAAATTGAAAATTGAAAAGAAGTTGATCTGATCTGCGATTCTCTCGATTTGCCCTGTAATTTTTCCCCATTTTCAAACCCTAATCATCCTCTATAAATTCTCTCTTCTTCACCATTTTGAGGGGGCGGTGGATAATCAGAAAACCAGATCAAAACTCAATGGAGAGTTTTGGAATCATAAAGAACTCCATTACAATTTAAGCTCGGTTCTCGGAGTTCAGATTTTGCGATTTTGGTAGTTTAGAAGTCATTTTCAAGCTCATCGTCCCGGTTCCTATCCCGATACAGGTAACATCTTCATCTCACTCTTCTTTATCTCATTTATGTCTCGTACAGTGTAGTCAAAATGTGAATCTCATAGCTGTATCGAAGTTATCATATTTGCATTTGTTTGCTTTGGCTGAGCTCGCTATGTTGTGACAAGTCAATGTCTGTGTATTGTCGTTTGGTCGTTAAGACATTTCTGGGCCTGTTGTTATTGATTATGTCGTTAGTCTGCTTTGTCTTGTTGTCATGTTCATGTTTTCCCTCGGCTTCCTCTTGAATTTCAGTTTTTTTTTGTGATTTACTCGGAGATTCTTATGTCAAAACTAGTTCTGAAATGATTTCTCGAATACATACTAATTTAGCCTGATAGTTTATTTTACTGATGTTTCTGGTTCTCTGAAATACTGTCAGTCTGTTTTACCTTCGTTTTGGCCCAGTTCTTCTCTAAATCTGAATGTTTGGTCATGAATATCATGCGTATATCTTCATCAGAAGTTTGTTTAGAAATGCATAAAATGTGGTTGTGTTCCCTATCTTTATTCTTTAGTTTCAAAATTCATCTCTTATCTACTGTGAGCTCGAATTTTGGATTATGATTCAGTTCTGGTTAATGTTTCTGTTTGAATCTTCTATTCATTGAAGTTCCGTTCTTCTGGGCGTGTGATTAAAATCTGTCAATTTCAAAGCAGTAATTTTGGAACAGGAAGTTGGTTTGGTTTTGTCTAAGTTGAATTTGATTATATGAGTGTTTTTATCTTGTTTGGTCCCTGTCCTCATTTATTTGTCCCATTTTACTGAACATTTTTCTTCCTTTCATTGCCGGGATTGTTGAGTAGTAATGTATATGCATATCTCTGTATTAATATACCTTCATATTAAGTATTTTTGAGTTATTTATGTACTTCCATTTTTTTCATCACATGTGAATCATGTTGGAGTCCTAAATGGACTCCTCTCCCCTCATGTGCATTATGTCGAGCCATAGAGGCCCAACTTCCCTCTTTGAGTCAGCCTAGTCGACTTGCTAGAGAAAGGAATCACTCTACATCGTCTTGGAAGCTGAAATACAAGTTATGGAGTGCAAAGGAGCAGACATATAGACCAGTATACATAGTGTATACACTGTTATACACTCATTGTATACAAACAGAAAGTGAGGACAGAAGGGCCAAGCAGCAGCAGGTTTAAAGGGCTAAGCAGGCCCAAAACTTAAACTGGGCAGATTTTGAATTTGGGCCTGCCAAGCCCAATTTTCATTCCCTTTATCTTTCCTAGTGTTGTTATTTTGTTTATAATATTTGTTATTATTTGATACTAATTCTAACATTATTTGTATTATTATTTGTTAATCTAATTGTTTCCCCAACATTGCCTCCATTAATGTTAATTAATGATTTTTTAAATTAAATCATTTTTTGAAATTAAAATCATTTTGGAGTATTAGTTAATTTTAAACTTAGTCAAATCTTGTGCAAAAATTGGTCTACTCTTTCAAAATTAATACATGTTTTAAAATTTTGTCATTCTTTCAAACTTTGGATAACCTATTTCAAATTTAGTCAATCCTTTCAAATTAAATCAAATTCTTTCAAAATTTAGCGAATTCTTTGAAATTTAATCAAGTCTTTCAACTTTAGTCAACATTTTCAAAATTAGTCAAACTCTTTCAAATTTATTCAATACTTTCAAATTAAGTCAAAATCTTTCAAATTTTGATCAGTATTTTCAAATTTGCCCAACTCTTTCAAATTTAGCCAACTCTTTCAAATTCAGCCAACTCTTTCAAATTCAGTCAACTCTTTCAAATTGAGTTAAGTCTTTAAAAATCAATCAAATATTTTCAAAAGTTAGTCAAACTCTCTAATCGTCGGGCGACCGCACGTTAGTGGCCATTTTGAATGATTAAGTTCTTCTCAAAGTGGAAATTGAACCCTTACCTATTTTCTTTGAAATTTTGAAACTAATCTGTTAGGTTTTAAAATTTTAATTTTGGTTTCCTAATTATCCTTCAAAATTAGGTGGCGACTCTGTTTTCTTTTAATTTTTGTGAATTCGATTTGTGCTTAAATCAATTGAGTATTGAATCTAATTTTCGGGAAAGTGTCAGTCATTTTTCGGGATAACAAGGTCGTCCATGTGGTAGGGGTTGACTAGTCAAACAGTTGATCAAGGGTTTTAAATAACCCCACTTTGTCCCAACAACTCACTTTTCACTTTCCCTTCTCTCTCTAACCTCACGACCCTATCCCTCTTTCTCACTATTTCTCCCTCAAAAATCCCAAAAAGTTCTATCTTATTTGTGACGATTTGTGAGTTAATCACACAATTCGTAGCTTAATCTAAGTGTGGGTCTCAAGTTTTCCAAGCAAGTCGTCTTCCTCATTGCTATTTATCAAGTAAGAACTCAATTTTTTATCTTGTGGTATAGATTTTGGGTGTTGCATGTGTAGATCTTGGTTCAAAATAATTCCTTTCTTGATTTAAAGCACCATAATATATGAAAATAGTGTTAGGCGTGCATATGGTAGTGAAAAACACCATTATTTAGTGCTTGAGTGTGTTGACCATGGTATTTCATGATTTTTTATGGTTTGTTAATCTATCTTGTGGGGAAATCATGCATGCATGCTTATGTATTGATGGGTTGAGGTAAATGCTGAGAAAAATAGCATTAATTTATGCGTTTATGCATGATTAAGCTGAAAGTCAGAAAAGAGGGGGGGTTTGCACGATCGTTCACATGACCCATTTGATGTTACATGAGTTGTGTAACGCCTGTGGGACACTCCCTTGTCATCACTCGTGAATGCCTTCCAGACGGGCCCTATCACAGATCGTGTCATGTTACACGGCCCGTGTAGGGTCTCGTTGACCCTATTCTATCTGCATTATTTTACTTAGGTCGATTTTAATTTCAATTTGCATATGTTCCTTAAGTGCAATGGCCCTATGATAGACCGGGTGACACCACTCTTAAGGGTTATTGTCACTTTTATGGCACAAGGGAAGTCTGAGTACCTATTAGTGCATCAACCTGCTTGTGAAATAATTTCTAATGAAGTGTATTCATTTGTGGCACTTGTAGGTACTATGGGTCCACGCCCAGGCTAGTCAGACAAAGTGAAAGGGATGATCCTATGTCACGCCTCCATGACTCTCCAATGATTTCATCTAGCCATCAAGCTAGGGGTATCTCAGGTGATGACTCCTCCAGTGCATCCAAGGTTCGCTACACGAGCAATGTCTCCCCTCACTCCCCTCGTACTACATGGGCCTATGCAGCAGGCCGATGAGAGCTCCCCAGTCTGAGGAGAGGGCTCCTTCTATGGGAGTGGCAGAGGAGGCAGATGCCTCTGAATAAGAGGAGGATACTTCGGACCCGAAAGAGCAGGGGCAAACTCCGAAGGCTGAGGGTCACGACACTGAGGAGTAGGCAAATGAGATCGAACTCCGAGACAATGATGACGAGGCTATTTATTTTGCAGTCTCCCGGACGACGGACCCCGAAACTGCTAGGGCACTTATTGTATTTCTGAGGGGCTGGTGGACAGTCCCAGGAGCTAAGGATATCTACATAATGGACTTACAAAAGTTTTTGGGGGTTCTAATGGCTACCGACCATTTCGAAGGTTCGGGTCCTCACGGACCAACTTGACAGAGTTTCGGAAATCAAAGATACTTTTAACTCATATAAGTTCGGTTGGATGGCGCAACCACCTGGGTACTATAGGCCTGCCATAGTTGAAGAGTTCTATTCTAATTATTCAGCTAGTCTATTGAACTCTATAGAGGGTACCCAGTCAAGGAAGATGAAGAAATAGGTCGCACTTGCTAGGTCTCTACGGTCATATGTGATGGTGCATGGTACTCGAGTGAATATTTCAGAAAACACCATCAACTGATTACTATTTAGGCTAGATTACCGAGGTCCTCTAGATGGACAATTCATAGATAGACACATGTGGATTATAGATGAGGGGTGGATGTCTGATTCGTCATCTCGGGTTGAACTGTTAGGATGGATTACAGAGCGAATAACCATTCAGGAGGCGGAGGCACCTTAGGTTACAGACCCTAAGTGTCTTATCGCCAAAGCATCTCTGATATTTATTGCAAAATTTTGGTGGTCGGTGGTGCAGGCTAGGCTGCGGCCCACAGGAAATGACAATCTACTCTAACCTTCACATGCCTCTCTGATAGCATGCCTGATGTATAGATATGGAGTAAATGTGGGCCAGATTATTGCTTTCGAGATGCGGGACTGGACCTTATCTAGAAGAGCTGGCATGCCCTTCCCGTGCCTGGTTCATGGCCTTTGCAAATAGGTCGATGTTCCTACTACTCATTTTTTGGACAAGAAAATAGCTCCCAAGGGCATGGCCAACATTGCCTTGATTAAAGATATCCAAAACCCTCTCATGAAGAGCAGAGCACATTCGCTAGGGGGCCGACAAACTTTCCCTCAGCACTTCCGCACCAACCCTTGCCATTTGAGGACTACACCACCACCCCACCTTCAGGCGTGGCTTCTGAGCGGCCCGAGGGTAGTGGTACCGCCCCTCGAGTATAACAAGGGTATGCATATGTCTGCTACAAGTTCTTGGTCAGATTGATGTGGACCAGCAACAGACACGCGCCATTGTTGACCAGATTATAGAAATGATTTTGCATGTGGTCCAGTCTCATTCATAGCGGGTGGTGGTCCAATGTCAAGAAGTTCTTTTGACTATAATCACCACCTTGCAGGGACAAGCCAACACTCTAGAGGGATACTCCCATAGCATGTTTGGGAGTATGTCTGGGGATAAAATGCAGAATTTGGTTCAGACGGTGAATGATATGAAGGCCTAGATTGCTCAACTGACTGCACAATACCAGGCTCTCGCACCGGCCCCGCCTCCCAAATCTTGGATGAGATTGTTCAGTGCTCCCATGGCACCTGTTCTAGATGAGGTGTGGGGTGTTCCACCCGTCCCATCTGATGCACTCGTGCCACCTAATGATCAGCCTAGGAGGAAGGACAAGGGTAAACGATGTGGTCCCCAAAGTAGTCCTCTTCGTGACCCACAGAAAGAAGAAGAGTGGCAGATGCGCAAGGCCGCTAGGGCCTAGTGCCGAGCAACAACCGAATTGGTGGAAAAGGAGCGGCTAGCAAGAGATGCAGAACGAGTAGGAACCTTCAGTAGCACCTTTGGACCTGGTGCTACATATGCTGATAGAAGCCCCCCAGGAGGGTTTGGTCCCACCGACACTGCTGACGCCTAAGGCGTCCAAGGTATGTTCTATCCCCTATTTATTCGTTTATTCGTATTATGGTGTAGTAAGGACACTACACTGTCTTTTTAGAGGGGGTGGGGCATTCTGCCACTTGAGAGTTTTTCTTGCCATATTTCTTTTCTCTCAAGTGCATTTTCTAGTAGAACTGGCATGTTTAGGTCGTAATGTATGTGTAAATACAAATTTTCATAGAAGTCTAGGGTAGCCCTTGTTTTAATCTTTTTTTGATGTCTATGTTTAGGTCATAATGTTTGTGTATATATAAGTGTTTACAGAAGTCTAGGATAGCCCTTGTGTTAATGTTTTTGTGATATCCCATGTTGACAATGTTAAGGTTATATGTGTTTGCATCTCATCCTGACTAACTTGCATGACAATGTTAAGGTTATCTATCTGTTGATCTTTGTTTTGGCTCTGGTCTCTCTAAAGACATTATGAACCTCTGCCTAGGTCAAAAGCCTAAGTTGAGGGTAGCTTATATTGGCCCTAGTCCCTTAGAAAGATATTGTGAACCTTGACCCAAGCCAAAGGCTTAAGTTGAGGGTGGCTAGTGCAGGGAGAACAGAAAAATGAGTCAGGAAAAAAATAAAGAGATAAAAGGAGAAAAAGAAACGGGTTGTGACCATGAGCAAAAGTAATGAGCGAAAAAGAAAAAGAATAAAAATAAGTAAATGAGCACGAAAATCACTTCCTGTACTATAGAAAGTTGGAAAAATAGGGGCAATAATGTTGGTGACCACAATGTAAATGGCCGAGTCAAAATAAGTGCCTAGGAGAGGTCGTTTTAGTCACTTGAATCCTAAATGTACTTCACCGAGCCTGAGCCTATGCTACAAGCTGCAAAAGTCCTAATGTGATCCTAAAAAGGTCATTCAAGAGTTAAGGTAGTGAAAATAAGGGCAAGTTTATGATCGATACGTGAGTGTCCACTGAAAGTTATTTATGAGAGTAAGTGACTACATTCCAGTCTCTGTTTTATGTGCTTATGTTATGAGGGAGACTTCTTTGTATTGAGGGCACTATGTTTTGCATTAATTGGTTGCAAACTCAATTGGGGTGCCTTTATTCCTGATCATATATGGACTGACCATGCATGCATGATGTTTGCTTTAATCTGTGTGGGTCCGTTTAGGGTGTGAGCACATTCTTAAACTTGTTATCTGGGCATATATGTTGAAAGTTGTGGGGCAATTCATAGTCTGAGTGAGCACTTGTGTTTATGCTTGGTTTAGTTGAGTTGTTATTGCTTGAGGATAAGTAATCATTCTAAGTTGAGGGTGTTGATGAGTCATAGAAATACGACTCTTATAACGCTTTAAACAAATAATTTTTGTGTGTTCTCAAGCAAATTTGTTATTTTGATGTACGCTTTTGTTGTTTTTCAGGAAAGGTTATTGAGGCATGGATAAAGGGATGAACATTACTAAAAATTGCCTGAAAAGCGACGAACTACGTCGCTTTTTTGGTCAAAATTGATGAAAAAGCGACGCAGACCATTCCGTCGCTTTTTTGTTCGACGCTTTTCCAAAAGCGACAGATGGTATCGCTTTTCCTATTTCGTCGCTTTTCCAAAAGCGACGGATGGTATCGCTTTTCCTATTTCGTTGCTTTTTTAATCAATTTTTTTAAAGAAAAGCGATGGACATTGGGTCCCTGTCCGTTGCATCTTTTAATAATTATTTAAAAAATAATTAAAGATGCGACGGACATTGGGTCTCGGTCCATCGCATCTTTAAATAATTATTTTTAAAAAAAATTAAGGAAGCAACGGACATGGGGTCATTTAAAAAAAATAAAGGGATGGACTTATAGGTTATGCCCGTCGCTTTTCTAGAAATTTTTTTTAAAAATTGCAGAAAAGCGACGGACAAGGGGATGTAGTCCATCGCTTTTTATGCATTTTTTTTACAGTAGAAACCTGCAGTTTCTACTGCCCACTTGCAAATTATAAAATATTTCAATTTCAATACAAATAACCTATCCAACAGCAGCAACAACAAGCTCAACAACAAAATACATAACACCAATTAAAACTAAACATTAAAAACGAATAAAATCCAACAATTATAATATTTTAAATGAACATAAAGTTCATCAAAATAGTCTAAATTGTTCAAAATATAACCTAAGTGTCCAAACATAACAAAATTGTTCAAAACATAATGAAAGGAGCCTAGAGACTATTCCCAACAAACTCGTCATCTTCACTGTCATATTCAAGACCGAGAGGATGAGGTACAGGCCTGTGTGCGAGGTTGAGCACTTATTCTTTTGATTTGTACCAGTTCTTTTGTTGCTCAACCCTGCTTGCCTCAGAAGTTGTGAATGCAGCTGAAAGTTCTTGTATTTTTTGAGACGTGACAGCCAACTGAGCCTAGTCAAGGGCCTTAGCCTGTCTCGACGGGCAAATTGATTCGTCGTATATTATTCCTAGAGTCCATCCCATATATTTGGCCTTTATGGATCCCATCAACCACTTTCTCAGTCCAAATTTGATGGGACAGCTCAGGCGTAAGTTCGACATCATCTCCAAGCTCATGAACATATCGCTCGTACTCTTGCTACATATTACAAAAATAATTCAGAGTTAGAAGCTTCTTCGGCCCTCGACTCGACCCACACGTCCGGGTCTGACTCATTATCCTTTTTTCTAATATGATTCCACCTGAAAACCTCATGTTGAAATGGAACTGTCCCATTTCTTGCTCCTATAAAAATTTAATAATATAATTAATTAAATAATATTCAATCAAAATAAGTATTTAAGATTATGAATTTAAATTTTAAATTTAAAAATCTTACCATCTCCCAAGAAATAGTCTGAACACTCTTTGCACCTTTGGTGTGCAACGACCTACCCTTCAGAGTCCCTTTTGCCTTTTTTGTTTGCTCAGAAATGGCTTTAAATTCATCAGTGTCCCAATACCGACGCAATTCCTCATATATGTGCGGCTGCAACCACTCCCTGGGCTTTCCATCATCTCGCGCTTTCTTCAACGAGCTAGATAGTCTGGAGCTGGCTTTCCTCTCAAATATGGTCCCCTTGCATATATTGTACTTTTCGTCCCAAGTACACATAGTCTAAAAAAATAAGAAGAAAAGTGTTACATAATTAGTTAGATAAAGTATATTATAAATAATAAACTTAATTTAAAATAAATATGTAAACTAATTATATACCTTAAACTCATTAAGCATGGTATGACGAATTGTGTGTGGAATCTCTCCCCAAGAGTGATAGGGCTCATTAAACAGCCTCCTAACATACTTTTGTAAGGCCTTGGCAGCTAGCTTCGATGGATGCCACCTGCAAAACATATAATAAACGTATTAGTTCATGAATATTTAGTAATGTAGCAAAAAATAAATATTAGAAGAATAACTTACGAGGCACTAACAAGACTCTCCCAAGCCTTTCTCGCAGGCCAGGAGCTAACCCTGTGACATCTGGTGTGCCTCGGGAGTAGCAGCAGAAGTTGGTGAAGCTGCTACCGAAGGATGCACATTATGCTGAGTTAATGGAGGAGTGACAACCTCCTCACTAGAATCTCTAAGTCTGAGAGATGATAGGTGAGGAGACTGAGATGAGGGAGACTAAACACTTGGAGATGGAGTACTCGAAGATGATGATCTGTGAGGTCGTCGAACAGTAATTGTGGGTAGCTGCATGGCCTGGTCATATAAAATGAACCTAGGCTGCGATGAGGAAGAAGTGTCGTGTGGTCTCCAAAACTGGCTATGGTAAGTCAGTGGATCCATAGTCCCGAATGGAATAACCTCAATGGTAGGAGAAGTAGCTGTGCGCCTGGGGAGATCGGGGGCAGAGGAAATATGTCCTGGAATATCCTCAGGATCAATACATGTCCTAGTCTTTTTCTTCGTGCCCAAACTAGAACCGCTTGCCCCAAAAGTATCTCGAGGTCTATGACCATCACCACCAGATGACATCTGTATGTAAAGTAATAATTGATTATATAAAAAAAGTTAATAAATTTAATGTTAGCACAATAAATAACGTACATGCTAGTTATAATGTATCGTTCTATTCCTCTTCGCTTCTTTCATTTTCATCATCCACAAATTCTTCTTCCTCAGTTATTGCATATTCATTGTTCTCTATTTCCTCTTCCTCAAATGATTCATATTCCTCGTTTACTTGTTCTTCAATGTTTGGTATTACAAGCTCATCATCAGAAACCTCTTCTAGTATTAGTTGAGGATGTTGTAGTATGGTTTCCAACTCAACATCAACTTGTGGTTGAACAAGTGCGATAGCATTTTGGTACGCCACATCTAACACATTCTCAATTTCTATTCTTCCCATAGGCTTTGTCTTAATAACAACCCGCCAATCAGCCTTATCTCTACGTAATGGATATGGAACATAATAGAATTGCTTAGCATTTTGGGCAATGATAAAAAGGTTATAACTTGTGTATTGTCTGGTGTATTTAACTTCAGTAATGTTATCTATATCTTTAGACAAATAAGAAACTCTCTCCCAAATTTGATGGCCTGTTAATGATGGAGGTGGAGGGTCATTCCCAACCCTGTTTTTTCTAAATGCATGCTTTATATTTCTGAACTCATGGTCCATTGGCAAGAATTGACGATGAGAATCAAACCAGCTCAGGAAAATCGTTAACAGTCCACATTAAACTGTCACGACCCAATTCTGTGGGCCATGATTAGGGCCCAGATGGGGCCCCCAAACACGATCACAATGTCGAATTACAAACAAATGACTTATATTTACCAAAATTTTGACAGAGTTTCTTTTGTTTTACTGACTATCCCAAAATGACCTGCATATCAGACAATACCAACAGAGACCAAACAGAGTCAACAAAACAACATATATGTACACGTATGGGCCGACAAGGCCACTATGGCAGGTAACACCGCCGATCACACATATCATGTAGGTCTAATCAAACGGACTGGGCACAACCCACACGTATATACATCCACAGACCTCTAAATATACTGATAAAATCATAGGATGGGACAGGGCCCTGTCATATCCCTGAACAGATATCATAATGCAACGAATGAAAATATACATATATACCAAAAGTAGGCTCTGAAATAGAGGGAGCACTCCAAACAGCAGAAGGATGTCCTAAGCTAAGAATCACCAAACTGTTCTTCGATACCTGCGGGCATGAACGTAGCCCCCGAAGCAAAGAGGGTCAGTACGTCCTAAGTTGGAGGATTACCAAGTTGTACATCAGTACCTGCGGGCATGAAACGCAGCCCCCAAAGAAGGGGGTCAATACGAATGTAAGTGAGCGAGCCGTTACGTATGGCCATCCCTGTACTCACATATCGCAATACAAAAATAGTATGAGTGAGTCGAGAGTTACGTATCGTCATCCCCGTACTTATCCAGATCCAGCCTAACCCCAATCATAGTAGAATATGTAGTGACCCAAGCATTACGTATCGCCGTCCCTATCCTCACTGCCAAAGACAGCCTGACACCGGAGTATATTATAATGCGCACGACAATCAACCGACCCAAGAACCGATGAACGATATCATAATAGGCACGAGCCGAGTAGTGAGTAATCATATGCATAAAATTCTTGTCATAAATCCAAAAGATAAGTAAAATAGTCATATTTGAAATCAGAATAATAGTTATTACATAATCTTTTAAAAATTATCGAAATGGCATAAAAGGGCATCGTGGGACCCATAATCGGTGGAGATCCAAACTGGCCCAACTTACGGAGAACATATCCAACCTAGATCATACAAGCTCCTACGAGGCATTTCAAAACTATTTTCAAAGCAATCCGAGCTTTCCATCAAAAATTACGGACGTTTATAGTTTTAAACATAGTTAAAGAATAAATTCTTTCAAAACTGATCAAATTTTACATATTCTTGCAACTTATAAATTTTCAAGACATAGGAGTCAATATTATGACAAATTAACATAAGAATGTCAAGGAACAAATATGGATCATATACATGCTCGGATTGCGTAAATAGAGTTCTCTCGAGGCTCGTATCATAGCCTATTTTTAACTAAGACATGCCACAAGGAAAGGTTGCTTTACATACCTCAAACGTTCTCCAATACAATCCAGACTCAAGTCAAATTCAACTTATGCTTCGGACTGCCCAAAGTCTACAAACAAGTCATAAAATGCCAGCAAATTAGCTAAAGACCTTTTGGGCATTAAATTCCAACTTTGCCCTTAATTCTACAAAAAATTGGACAACATTTTCCATGAAAGTATACCACCCCGAGAATTCAACTCGGCCAAATTAACCAACAACAACAACAACAACCAGTTCAAAAAGCAATACAACAATAATAGCTCTCTTTCTCATTATTCAACAACATCCAAAAATTCGATTCAACGGCTTACCTTTAAGCCAATATCGATGTTTATACATTCAAATACTAACCTGAATCCATACTAACAATATTTAAAGACATTCTAACTAATTCACATAACACTTCCAACAATCCAAATTTTCTATTCCAAATTGGTGTGTAAAGTTAGAGTTTAAAGACATTCTAACCAAATCACATAACACTTTCAACGATCCAAAATTTTTTCCAATCTAGCCAAGAACAATCCCTAAACCCGAGAACCCCACTTTTCACATTTTAACAATGTTATTCTCATTTTTATACAAATTTCATTAGATATGCAATAACCTTCAAATCAGTCTGTAACAATTACAACAACACTCCAATTCACCAAAATCTATTCAAATATAGCATCACAATTATATAAGGAATCCAACAACACTAAAATCACTTAATTTGGATGAAAAGGGTAAAATGGTCCAAAAATTTTATCGCTGGAAAAGTTCGTCTGAATCTAGAAATTTTTACATGAAAATGTTTCCCAAGTGATAAGGAATTCAGTAGCACAAACTGTTTCAAAAATGGAGCTAATATGAGGAAGAAATCGATACTAAAGTTTTCGGACCATATTGAAAATGCAGCAGTAATCAGCGATTTTTACCTCCAACAACGCACCAAAATCAATTTCTGAAACTCCCACGTTGTTCTCCTCAAAAAATTATACAACTTAGCTTTTTGAATCACTCCAATCAGACCAAAAATGAGAGAGAAATTGAGATGAGAAGTTGGGGGAAACGTTCTGCAAA
>DF359909.1:50945-68760 GCA_000787875.1 Solanum virginianum
TGAGAAGTTGGGGGAAACGTTCTGCAAATTCTGCAAAATGCAGATTTTTAAGGGTGGGTCTGCCACGTAGCAGAACCTGATTGGGCCACGTGGCCCTGCCTTTTAATTTCACTCACTGCCCAAACTTAATTTTGATGTTCCGGCCTCATCTAAAGTCCAAAAAATACAATCCATATATGTAATCTTATCAGAAATAGCATTCCGGACTCAATGATGCAGTCAAAATTTCCAACGAAGATTGTTTTATGCCAATATGGGTCCCACTTCTCAATCTCGAACACTGATACGAAAGCCCCGAAACCGAACAAAAGGTCCTCCTATCCCAAACTCAATATTCTAGATCCAATGAAAATATCAAAATTTGCAATTGAGGCCTCCTTGACCCCAAAAGCTGAGAAAAATTCATTTAAGCTAGTTTCGGACTCAATAACTCAAAATATTCTCAGAAGCTCTAAAAATTGCAGTGAAACCATTTGTAGTGTTAGTTTGACCATATAAAACTGTTGAAATTATCAGAATTCCAATTCGAGCTTCCGACCCCAAATTTTGACCAAAGTCAAACTTTGGCTCCGGTATCAACTAAAAATGCAACTTCTAATCAATTCCACTTTTGGTCTCAAATTTTCCTAATTGCTCAAATGCATGAGATACGGGTTCTAACATAAACAAGCACACATAACAAAATTTTGCTTAGTTGATATGTCATACGTCAGTACACCTTCAAACCATAGTTGTTTAAGCTCATCTATCAATGGTTGTAGATAGATATCAATTAAACTTTATAGACTGTAGGGACTCAGAATAACACAACTTAAAAACATGAATGGACTTGTCATGCACATTTCAGGAGAAAAATTATATAGAGTAAGAAATACCGGCCAAAAAACAATAAGGCATGGCAGAATTAGAGAATGGTGTAAAACCATCTGCACACAACCCTAATCTAACATTTCTAGGCTATCTAGCAAAGTCGGGGTACACATCATCAAAATGCTTCCATGCTTCCCCATCAGATGGATAAGACAAGACACCCGACGGCCTTCTATATTCATGATGCCATCTCATATGTGGGACAAACCTCATCGATGCATACAACCTCTTCAGTCTAAGAATAAAAGGTAAATAATGCATCACCTTAATTGAAAAAATCTTTCAAAGCCAGACTCCTCTTATAACGAGCATCACCACAAAACTTACAATTTTCCAATTCACTATCATCCTTATAGTATAACATGCAACCATTAACACAACAATCAATTATATGATGTGACAATCCTAATTTAGAAACAAGCCTCTTTTTGCTTGATAGAAACTCCCGGGTATGCTAAACTCAGGATCAACCAACTCGCCCAAGAGATCAACCTATTGAGTCCATAGCCACATTAGAAACATTACAATCTAATTTAATATCCATTAATCTAACTGCCACAGACAAAGCAGAATGCAGACTCCCCTCACATAATAGACGACTAGCCTCTTCTAATTCTGCATAGAAGCACCTAGCTTCTTAATTAGGAGCTTCATTAAAGAATTGGTCAGGTTCCATCCCCTCCTTGAACTCCAAAAGAATCATTGATAATTTCATAAACTCTATCATATTGAAAGGTGTCATGTTGATTCCTATCAAGTCCAAATCTAATCTGACCATGTAGTACAAGCATATTATATTCATCCACTGACATCGAATTATAAAATACACCATTTTGTCTATCTATTTCTTTATGATCTACCCAAACGAAATATCAAGGCTTAAATCCCTTACGATGCAAATGCATAATAACTTCATCTGGACTAAAACATTTTAGGCACTACGTGCATTGCAAGGGCACCTAACCAATTGATTTCTTGTAAAACTATTAAGTGTCATTGCATGATTAATAAAACTTCTAATACCATCAATAAATATAGATTTCAACTGACCATCATTTTCACAATGCATGTCATACATCCACAAACAATTTTTCATCTACAAAAAATATTCAAGTATATTCAAGGTTCAAAAGTGCATAAGTAAATTTTTCTAAGTATAAAAGTACTAAAATTTAATTTAACAAGTATAGAAACTCCAAGTTCTAAATTATATTCATTTTTAAAGTTCACAACTACTTAAGGTTTACTTCATATCCTAAAATATAATAATTCAAGTTTTAAATGGGCATAAGTTGAATTTTTCTAAGTATAAAAGTACTAAAATTCACTTTAACAAATATATAAACTCCAAGTTCCAAATTATATCCAACTTAAAGTTCACAACTACTTAACATTTACTTCATATTCTAAAATATAAAAACTCAAGTTTCAAATGGGCATAAGTTAAATTTTTCTAAGTATAAAAGTACTAAAATGTACTTTAACAAGTATATAAACTCCAAGTTCTAAATTATATTCAACTTAAAATTCACAACTATTTAAAGTTTACCTCATATCCTAAAATATAATAACTCAAGTTTCAAATGGGCATAAGTTGAATTTTTCTAAGTATAAAAGTACTAAAATTCACTTTAACAGGTATATAAACTCTAAGTTCTAAATTATATTCAACTTAAAGTTTATTTCATATCCTAAAATATAATAACTCAAGTTTCAAATGGGCATAAGTTGAATTTTTCTAAGTATAAAAGTACTAAAATTCACTTTAACAGGTATATAAACTCGAAGTTCTAAATTATATTCAACTTAAAGTTCACAACTACTTAAAGTTTACTTCAATCCTAAAATATAATAACTCATGTTTTAAATGGGCATAAGTTGAATTTTTCTAACTATAAAAGTACTAAAATTTAATTAACAAGTATATCAACTTCAACTTCTAAATTATATTCAACTTAAAGTTCACAACTATTTAAAATATACTTCAAATTCAAATATAATTATACATTGCTAAAACTTAAAATGAGAACTCTAAACAAGATGCAAGTATTTTACATTGAATAAATTTTAAAAACTCATATATACAACAATTAGAATTTTGAAAGAAAAAAATACCTTTACCTTTTCCAATTAGCTTGCCCGCAGGTCGATGGACTTAACTTGACCGGTCTAATATATCCTACAATAATGCAAAAATTCTAAAGTTCAAAATTGATACATGTAAGTTTGATTTTTCTAAGTGCAACTACAAACTTTTAAATTTAAAGTACAATTAATGTACAAGTATCTAAAATAGAGAATTCTAATTTTCTAAGTTAAAGTTCACTATTTAAAGTTCTTTTTCGTGACATTGATCAACCTACATTTTCCTAACTCAAAGTGCACAACTTAACATATCTTCAACCAAAATTTCTAAATTAAAGTTCAACAATATTTAAACTTTCTATGTTAAAGTACAAACTTTATATACACACTCAAATTTATAGTCCAATTCAAAAAACTCAATCCAAACTACAATCCAAAAATTTGCATTCACAAATTCACATTTTAACTATTCACACTAACAATGTCAATATCTTCAAATAAACTTTAATTCCAACTAACAAAATTCAAATCATAAACTAATTCAAAACCCATTTCCAACTAGATTTTTTAAAGTTAGATAGTAAAAATTCAAATTTCAAATATAATGAAAGTTCAAGTATTTAAAGTTGAGAATTTATAAACACACTCCAATTTATGATCTAAAAACCCAAAATGGGAACTCACAAATCAATTAAAATTAACAAACACTCCAATTTATGATCTAATTCAAAAAATCTTACTTCACAAATTCACACTTAAATATTCAAACCAATAATGTTAATACCTTCAAATACACTTTAATTCTCTAACAAAACCCAAATCACAAACTAATTCAAAACACATTTCAAACTAGAATCCAAAAATACTCATTCACAAATTCACACTTAAATATTCAAACTAACAATGTTAATCACTTCAAATTATACACTTTAATTGCAACTAACAAAACCTAAATCACAAACTAATTCTGAGCTCATTTCAAACTAGAATCCAAAAATATATACTCATTCACAAATTCACATTTAAATATTCAAACCAACAATGTTAATTACTTCAAATACACTTTAATTCAAAGTACCAGAACCCCCAAGCCACAAAGTAATTCAAAATGCCAAATTCAAACTAAATCCTAAAATCAAAACATAAATTTTCTTATCTAATTCACAATCAATATTACAATATAACAGTGTCAACAACCTATGTAAACTAAACTAACAAAGAATTCAAGATTTTTTAATTTAAAAATAAAAAATCAAAATATTAGCTAAGAAATCAAAACAGAGAAAAAAGAGAAGAGAAGGGGGGGGGGGGGTTCCAGGTTGCTGCTAGCGTGGGGTGGCCTTGTCGGTAGAGGGTGGCGCACACGAACGGAGGACAATCGCCGGTGCACTATCGACGTTCAGCTGACGGAGGGAGCTAGGGTTTCTTTTACTTTTTAGAAAGAGAGGGGGAAATGTCGACTAAAAAAAAATAAAGGGTCTTGGGGGTTTATTCATTTAGGGGTGACGGATGACATCCCCTAGTCCATCGCCCCTTTTAAATAATATATTATTTTTTAATGTTAAAATCTATTTTAAAATTAGTTTTTTTAAATAAAACAATGACTGACATTGTCATGCTATCCGTCGCATACTTTTTTTAAAAGAAATTAATATTTAATATAATTATATAGATTGAATTATTTAAATTTTAATATTTAAAAAAAAGATAAGCGACGGACATTGCCACGCTATCCATCGCAAACTATTTTTTTAAAAAAATTAATAATTAATCTAATTTTGGAGATTGAATTATTTAAAATATTAATTTTTTTAAAAATAAACAACGGATACGTTGTCCATCGCAAAATTATAAAATAAAATAAAACTAAAAGAATTAAACGCATGCCGAAAAATTTTGTGAAAAAATGAGATGGCCATATGGTTGTTGTCTGTTGCTTTTAGTGATTAAAAAATTAAAAATTATTATTTTATAAAGAAAGCGACGGACTGCATCGCTTAGTCCATCGCTTTTTTTCTCGTCGTTTTTAGACCAGTTTTTAGTAGTGATATTTACTACATGGTACATGCAAAAATAATTAGCAAAGAAATTTAAGTTCAAAAAATTTTCTTAATATCATTGAATACTGACAAAGTAATCAGAAACTAAAGAAACAAATAATAGAAATGAAAAGAAATAAAAATACATTAAATTATCTTGAAATTGTCCCTTACACACTTTTTCTTAGGGGGATAAAATAATTTTAAAATAATACCCATTTTGTGATAGTGTTTATATAATCATTGTAGCATTTACTTCATTTTTGTAAATATTATAAAAATTATTTAATGACCTCACAAATAAAAGTATAAAAGTGATTGAATGACTATTAACGTTGAGCCTAGATACAACAACAACATACCCAGTGAAATCCTACAAGTGGGGTTTAGGGAGGGTAGAATGTACGCAGATCTTACCACTACATCAGAGAGTAGAAAAGCTGTTTCCTGTAAATCCTCGTCTCAAAAACCCAAACTTTAAAAAATAATAATAAATAAATAAAAATATTTTCAAGTAAACCCGAATTTATTTCTTTCAAACTAAGAAAAATTTTCATAAATTAAAATATCTTTGTATCCTGACTTGCATGGTCGATAGAATGAAATAATAAGTACATACAAAAGAATAGAAGTAATAAATTGCTATAAAATCAAAGTAAAAAAATTTCAAATGAAAAGTACTACAAACATTGACATCACGAATTTAGTTTTATTTTCTTGCTTAAAAGGTTGTGTATAGTTTATTTAATACATCAATAAAAGATAATTTTGTTTACTTCAAGATAACAATAATAATAGCCAGATCAGTTCTTATCAAGTCCTTTCTCTTCTGTTTCATTTACCTAATTCCGTGCCTCAACTATCTAGGCAAAAAAAGATTTCTTTCTAAATGAATAGATCAATTTGTGAAAATCAAAGATGTACATCTTCAAAAATTATTTTTGAGGTACTTAAAAATTTTCTGCAATTCTATGTCGCTCGATCTACGCTTAGGCAAAGAACATTTCTCCCCTTTTTATGACTAAAAGACCATGGATCAAACACATATGCAAGTTGATTAAATAATAAAATAATTAGCATAGACTATATTTTATCAAAACATCAGATAAAATTAGACCAACACAACAATTAACATAAAACTATTTATTTCCTCCAAAAAATCATACACATCTCTTTGGAGAAAGCAAATTTTATATGCTCATAGCAAGGATCAAAAATAGAAATTCCAATCCAATTTTTTAATTACCACTAAAAACTCATTTATTAATTAGAAAAATAACAAAGATGAGCATAGGAATAGTGTTATGACAAAAAGCAAAAGAGAAATTCAAGATTTATGAGATAAATTAAATCTAACAAAACGATTGATGATGGAATCACGAACAAGATACATGCATCTTAACAATTAAATCTTCATAAAAACAAATCGAATCCAATTTAATTATATTAAAGACACAAAAGTTATAAGTTAACTATATATTTTTAGAGATTCACAATTTTTACCTTTATATTCATAACATTTTAGCAAATCAACCATCTTATCAACAAACTCGTTGTCGTGATGAATCAACACCACCCCAGCATCTTGTATCATACCCTGATAAGGAGTTGCCATTGGTTTATATGTTTCTTCAGGACTTTCTTCTTGAGCCACTACAGGGAGATGATACAGAAAAATAAAAATACATATAAAATAAACAGTTGAATTTATCGGTGAGACACCTAATTGGCGTTCTAGGTTTTCTAGTAGAAGTTTCAATGTGGAGTGAACTTTTCCCTTGAAGGTTGCTTATATAGTATATCCTTTATTGGCTAGTGAGCTCATTTAGTGTTGACCATATGGATAATTTTTATTTAACTTACTTTTTTGTCTTTCTTAAGTCAGTATAAGGGTATACTTTTATTTTATTTTTCACCTCATTTAGAGATTTATTATGTAGGAAAATATTATCATGATAAAATAATTTTTTGGTGTTTATTTATGTAATTTTTTTTCAAATAAAATATTTTTAATTTATCATAATAAAAGGTAATATTAATTATGTCACGATCCAAAATTTAATATACTCCATGAGGGAATCCATCATTTCTTATAATATTATATCATTCATTATTAATTAACCAAGACAAGTGAAAAGCAGAAATACACAAAATTTCAAATAGGCATTGATAGATACGAAGTTGTATCCCAAATAGGATAAAAAATGTGAAACTAAAAATGTCACAATCCAATACACCAAATCATATGTACTCCTACTCTAACACTTAGATAGAAGAATTCTTATCACCCATTTCTAAAATAGATTATGCGGAATAAACAAAACTACAATATTTTATAATTTATAAATAAGAAAAGATTTGAATCTTCATCACCAATACAATCCTCCTAAGGAACTAATCTAAATAGGTACAAGAGCTACTAAGAGTACACCTATAAGAGATAAGATGTAGCTCCTACTATAAGGTCAAAAGAATAGAAGTTATTGGAGATCATGTGCGCCTTTGTCTATGAAACTTTACTGATTGTGCAAGTAGATTGCATCAAATGATATATTAAGAATAGTATTAGTATAACAATATGTATTGGTAGGTACATCAATCAATTTGAATCCACCAAATAATATAAAGTAAATATTTGAAAGAAACAAATGCAATAAGATAATGTACGACCCAAATCTTTATCCACAAACTCTTATTGTTACACTTGGTAAAATTATCAAATACCCCTAGATGAGAGAATTCTTGCATAATGCATCTTCTCAAATTTTTTTTGGGAAATCCAAAGCCGCAATTGTGATCAGCACCAAAAGTTGTATGGAAAAATGGTCTTAGTTGAATTTTAGAGCAACCGGATCAAAAGAAATTTTTTTGGGGCAATGATGCAATTCTAGAAAAGTGTGTGACATGTCCATTTCACAGACTTATCATAAATTTACACTTAACTATGGTCTTAATATTTTTTATGGAATTAGAAAATCAATCGAAAAATTTTTGAAGAAAAATGTAATATGAGGGACCAAGTCTGCATAGTTAAAAAATTTCACTTTTTTCGAGGGGCATTCCAGACTTTTTTCTACCTCTCCTAAACTTAACCCATGACTGATATAGGTTGTTTTAAGCGTAAAAGAATTTTTAAACCCATTCTTGAATTTTCTACGTATTCTGACATAAAGACCTAGGGCTAAAGGGAGGAGAAAAGAACTAGGATTCAAGGAATTAAAGCCAAAATCTTACAAAGTTAATTTTCTACCTTCATTCCTAGTATGTAAGGCTAAACAGAAACATCGAATTTTTCTTCTATGTGCCCCATTGATGGTGATAGAAAGATGGTGAAAATATTGAGTCTCTATGCATGTTTCTTTGAATGTATTCTTGTAAATTATATATATTCTATGTATTTTCATATGTGGATGATCTTCACAAGCTTGATATACTAAATAAATACTTTTACATAAGTTATTTCAGAAATCCTATATGTTATTTCATAAAAGATTGCATGAACGAACATAGAGGTTGAGTCTAAAGCCTTGACAGTATGATTATGATTGTGATTGAACATGATGATAATGTTGATAGAACTTGATAGTCCTGAGTGTCTTCATAATTGCACTCAAATGATTGGTCTGGACTGACAATTCTCCTAACTGATTGTTTAAGCCACCCTTGAAGATGTGATTAGAAATTGATTAGATGGTTGATAGGTTGAAAGACTTGATTGTTATAGACTTATGAATTGATGAGATCCGTTTGAGACTCATCATTGGTTTGATTGGATTGATTGTGATATTATAATGACCCAGAAGGTCATTTTGATATTTTCGACCAAATTACTATTTTTCTCTATGTGAAAGTTTCCTTTTGTCATTATTGCTTAAGTCTAAAAGTCAGATTTTGAAATTATTGTAATAAGCTTGAGTTTTGCAATAGAAAGAGTTTTCAAAGGTCTAAATTGGAAAATTTGAGTTTTCTAGTTGTTTTAAGTTTTGAGTGTCGGATCATGATTTTATTGATTTCATCAGTTGTAAAATGCCAAATCTGGTCTAGGAGGACTTATAGAACTAAATTTGGAGTTAACATAAAGATTTTAGGCTCAAAGTTGCATTTTTAGTTCTTTTTGGATCATAAGTTTGACTTTGGTCGACATTCGGAGTTCAGAGGCTTGGATTAAAATTTCGTCAGTTTTAGTAGTTCCAATTGATGAAACTAATGCTAGAAATAACTTCATTGTAATTTTTAGAGCTTTTGATAATATTTTAAGTTTTTGAGTCCGAAAACTAGTTTAAATGAGTTTTCTTGTGTGTCAGTCCAAGGAGGCCTCAAATTTGAATTCTAATGATTTTGTTGGATCTGGAACATCGAGTATAGTGTGAAAGGACCTTTCGTTTGGTTCCCAAGGCTTCTGGGTATTTTGGTCCCTTTTGTAGTTTTTGATATTGAGAAATGGGACCCATATTGGAATAAAACGACCACTGGTGAGAATTTCGACTACATTGTTAAGTTCGAAATGTCATTTTCAATCAGATTTCATATATGAAATATATTTTTGACTTCAAATGAGGTCAAAGCATCAAATTTAAGTTTAAGTGGTTTCTAAAAAAATTGATGTGGCACCGACGTGGCCCAATGAAAAGCTGCCACGCCGCAGTCAGCTTGTCTGGATCTGGAAATTTTCAAGATCTCTCAGATTTTCCCCCAATTTCAATTATCGATTTCTCCTTCAATTTTGATCCAATTTGGGCGATTCAAAAGGCTAACTTGTATATTTTTCTAAGAGAAACACCGTGGGATTCTTTAGAAATTGATTTTGGCACGTCGTTTGAGGTAAAATTTACTATTTTTCTGCTTCATTTGAATGTATTTTGGAAAGCTTTAAACATACGATTCTACCTCGTATTAGCTCCATTTTGAATTGGTTTTTGCCATTGAAATCCTTAACACTTGGAGAATATTTTCATGTATAAATTTTAAAATTCTAGTGACTTTTATCAACAATGAAATTTTTGGACCATTTTGTTATTTCTACCCGAAATTAATTGACTTTAGTGTCATTAGATTTGTTACGTGATTGTAATATTATATTTGAATAGATTTTGGTGATTTAGAGTATCGCAGAAAGGGGAAGCTTCGAAATTGATGTGATTCAAGACTTTATATAAGACAAGTGGATTTTTAACCTTTTGTTAAGTATGTTGAACCTCGTATGCTCTAATGTTTATAGAATTGAGTATTTTGGGGTAGAGATTGATCAATGTAGGCTTTGATCAAAATATTTTGAATTGAGTAATTATTCTTATGCTGATATTTCACTTGCAAATTAATTGTGGAGGTGTATTATATGTGAAATAGTAAATTATTTGATATTGATATCGAATTGATACTTATTTTGAGATGTGAATGTTATTGAAGTTTTGATGATATTGAGATATTGAGGATATTGCAGCATTTATGGTGTTGAGTTATCCATTCTTGATTGTTGAGATATATGATTCGTATAGATATCTTGCGTATTTTATTTCCGTGAACATGATCATTGTGTATTTATTATGCATTTGCTTGATGATCCAAAAAAAAGAAATAAAAAGCGAAGGGAAATGGCTCCGGCTAGCGAAAAAAAAAAGAAATGAAAAGCCGAAAGAAAATGATTCTGGCTAGACATGAAATAAACATTTCCAAAAAGAAATAGTTCCGATGGATACATGGTCCATTTGCGGTCCTTATGGAATTTTACTTGGGTATGATTATGATCAGTGGATATGTATCATAGGATAGACATACATCACTATTATTTGACATTGCATTGCATTATTTATATCTCATGGCATTCACTTCATCCCATAATGCTCTAGTTTGCTATGATTATATGGAGTGATGTTGAGATTGGTTACTCATTATATCATTTGACTTGTTTATGGCTTAGCATGATTGGTTTCTTGGTGTTGATTGAATGAAACTTGATGAATTGGTGAGAACTTGATAAATTATAGATTTTCCTCTATGACTTGAGAGCAGAATAATGAGACTTATACTATTATAGGCTTTGATCATATAATTTTTGGATTAAGTAATTCTGAAGGTTATAAATCCTTGTCTTGTAAATTGTTGTGAGATTGTTATCCTTTGACGCCTGATGCTAAGTGATGTGTATATCTACATTCTAGTAATTATTACATATTGTATACATTGTGCTAAGACTTTTCTGAGTGTAGATTTGTAGTTAGGTAGTATGTGATTGGGTGTTAAGGAGTTACTTGGTTCTTCATTGTTTTACTTTAAGTTATTCCATTTGTTGAGTACCATGTTGTTTGGTGATCATCCCTTGCTACATTTTTGTAAGTTGCAAGCCTGATCCCTCTAGTTATACTTTTCTCATTGCGGGATCGAGCTTTCGAATTATCCTTAAGGTAGCTGCATTATGTCTTCGGCAAATCTTTAGGGAATCCATTATTATGTTATATTCTATTTGAGGACTAGACATTTAAGACATGTATTTTATTCGAGTATTATATATTTAGAGGCTTGTACATGTGACATCAGTTTTGAGATTGTTGTAGTTTGGTTTCCTTATGATTTTTTATATATTAGATTGTTTATCTTCCACTTTTATCACTTTTGATGAGCTGGTCAGGTTTGGGCTTACTTGCCTTGGTGGGTTAGGTGAGTTCCATCACATCTAGATTTTGGGTTGTGGCAGATATGAGAATTAAGTCTTGGGAGGAGTATTGAGCACTGAATTGAGTAAGAGTAAGTCCAACTCTAACTCAATAACTACATTGACAAACATAGAAGAGGATTGAAACCATTAAGTTGGATGATTCCTTATGATAGGTCCCTAAAATAATAAAGGACTTTATTGATTGATTGGATCCATGATTGGTTGATTCGTTCTTCACCCTGGCAAAGTAGTGAGTGGTTGTGGCAACATCAACAAGATTGTTGTACGATCACTGGCTCATAAGTGATTATTGTCATATAAGAGAAAATCCCTTCTAGGTTTTGATAGTACTCTGATTGGATTTAATTGTATATAATTGGTCATTCTAACTATACTCTTATTTAGACCTTTGACATCCTGATTGATTTCCCTACCTTCTTGATTTGAGTTATCTAAGTTGATATTCTTCTACCATTATTTATTTCATTTTGCCATTTTACATACTCATATATTCTATATACTGACTTCTATTTGGACCTGCATCATTAATGATGTAGAGACAAGTACTAGAGATCCTGAATAGGTGCACCATTGAAGATCTATTGCAGTCAGCTATTTTGGTGAGTCCTTCCCTACTTCTAAAGGATGCACATTTATACTTTAATCTATCTTGAGTTTAGTACTTTATTTCCTTTTAATTTAGGTAGCCATGACTTATCATGGTACCATCTAGATAGTTTAGATAGAGGCTTAATAGACTAGTTTGGATATTGATGATTTGGATATTGTCTGACTAGTTTCTTTCACACTAGTCTTGTTGAATTGTTTTGACTACACTTAAATTTATCTCTCTTAAGTCTTTCGCTAATATATTGAATTATGATTGAATGAATGTGATGAGGTCAAGTAGTTCTCTTGGGGACTAAAAATAGTCTGATTACCAGCCATGTCTAGGGTACCCCTACCGAGGCATGACAAACTTCATATAAGATTATAAAGTTCAAGTGTCCTAGGGAGTCTATGAAGCCATGTCTAATAGAGTCATGTTTATGGGTGTATTGTGCACCACACTTTATAAGCATGAGACTGTTGGACATTAGGAATTGTTACATTTCTTTAATATCCTAATTCATGCTACAAAGTTAAACTCTATGAAAGCTCTCTTCTAATTAATGTGCTGAGAGTTTACAGAATTATGATCATGCCTCCTATTAAATACAATGTAAACCAACCTGAGCCCCAAAATCAGGATGAATCCATTAGCCCAACCATCCTTGAACAACCACCATAAGCTGACATCACAAATGCTGAACTTTGCCAGGTCATTCAGACTTTGGCTTAGGCAGTGATAACACCAGCTACTAGATAGGGAATAGGTGGACAAGATGCTTAGAATACATCCAGGGTTTGGGAGTTCTTGAGGATGAACCCGCCTAAGTTCATAGGGTCTACACCCAATGGGGACCCAAACTAGATTGACGAGCTCTGTGTTTTAGGTGATGCATATGGCCGATGTTGATAGAGTTGAGTTGGCTACGTATTAGCTCGAAGGCATCACCAGACTATCGTTTTACCATTGAAAGAAGAATATAGGGGAGGGTGTCCCAATACTAACTTGGGTAGTGTTTGAGGAAGCCTTGTTGGGGTGCTTCTTCTTGATAGATTTGAGAGAGGCCAAGGTAAGACAGTTCTTGAATTTGAAATAGGGCTCTATGACTGTGCAGGAGTATAGACTTAAGTTCACCTAGATAGCGCACTATGCTCTAGATATGGTTGTATATATGAGAGGGAGAATGGGTTTGTATGTTGACGGGCTGAACAAAGAGTCAAAAAAGGATGTGAGGGGAGCTATGCTTGTGAGTGATATGGATATTAGAAGGTTGATGACTTATGTACAACAAGCTGATGAGGAGAGGTAGCAAGACAGGAAAAGTACAAAAATAAGAAAGCAAAGATATCCAACCACGAGGTTGAGAAGAGAGGGAATGGAAATGGCAATAAGTTTTAGTCGAGATAAGCACCATCATCTGCCAGTGTACCCAGACACAAAAACTAGAATAAATAGAGGTCTAAAAATCTAAGAACCTAGGGATCTCAGTCATAGGCTAGTATGGCTCAAGGTTCATAGGGTAGGTGACCATGTGGCAAGTGCAGGAAATTACACTTGGGAAAATGTGAGGGAGGTGATGCATGTGACAAGTGTGACCAAATGGGTCACTTTCAGAGAGATTGCCCAAAGTGGCTTGACAAGGCCCAATCTTCTATATTGGCATTATAACATCCCCTAATTCTTTCCACTAGTCTGAGTAGATGCATAGAGAAACTAAGAAAATGTCACTGGGATAAACCACGAAGGCCATCTACGACCCCTAGATGGGGTCTCATAGGTCATCCAGCCAACTTGGTGAAATGTTCTATGTCTGAGGCCCATGCACGAGACAATATACAACTTGTATATTAATCTATGACCCATAGATTAGGTTTCATTGCTTGTTGGTTCAAAAATAAACTTTTTAGTATATTGAGTTATAAATTGTCAAACGACCCATAAAAAGATTTGTGGCCCATAAAAGAGGTTCCTTACATCCCATGTCAAATTCCAGTAACTCAAACTTTTGGAGACCTTACCTATGAAAGGTCATCTATGACCCATAAAAGAAACCACGACCTATAGACAGTTTTAAGAGGGGCATTCTTGTCTTTTACTAACCCTGGTTTAATTAAATCCTATGATATTTTGGACTTAACTTAAGTCCTATATCCTAACCCTAAGTGTATTATCTCTTATTACCCATTTAGGAATTCTTGAGAGCACTGAAGAAGGGAGAAAAGCGAAGGTTTCGAGTTCAAATGTGAGGATCGGCAGAGGATTGACTTTTCTTCAAATTTCTAGGTATGTAAGGCTTCCTAAAGTGTTAAACCACATTCATCTCCATTCCCTTTACACTCCTTATGTCGAAATTGAGAAATAGAGTTTAGCCTTGAAAACTTTATAACCTAAATACCAAATGTTCTGCATTTACTTTGTGTTCTCATAATTATGAACTGAATAAATTGATGCATTACACTATTGTTGATATGAGATATAAACTTTATGCATTGACATCATGAACTCCAAATTGAATAATTTTATGAAATTCTGTACATGGATGAGTTGAAGTTTGAGTTTGATTATCTGAGCTGAGTAAATTGAGCACAATTAAGCATGGGGAGCATATGTTATTATAATTGCATGTCCATTGATGCGTTTTCTTACATTCCATGATGAGTCTAATTGAGTGACTCTGAATGATCGTTTGAGTCTGGGTTGACTTTGATTTATTTCCTTGATTGACTGAGTTGATGAGAAAATTGAGGTGAGCCGAGTTAAGATAACCCAATGAGGTTAAGACTTGAGTTTATTGATATGAGTATTATTGAGATTTGAGTTAATTGATGAGTTTAACTATTTTCATCTTAGAAGAAGTATCGAGCACCAAGATGGGAGCAAGTAAACAACCACTCTAACCCATAAAACTATATTTAGGATAGTCATACAACATGTTCTAGCGACTCTTGTCCTAATAGATGAACATTTATTATGGATCCATGAGAGAGCTTATCGTCCTTTACTATGAAAAGTTTAGGATAAGCGTGGCCACAACGTCGCCTTCATTGTGTATCACCCAACTAAAGGTGGTGGAATTGGATGTCGATTAAGAGAAACTCCTAAGAAAAAACTAATTGAGCATAATATTTTAAATCAACTTAAACTTATGAGTTGTTTGAGTTGAGGTAAGTGAGTTAAACTTTACTTTCTGGAGAAAATCATTATGCAGTAAGCATAATATTTTAAATCAACTTAAACTTATGAGTTGTTTGAGTTGAGGTAAGTGAGTTAAACTTTACTTTCTGGAGCCATTTTACATACCAGTATATTCCATGTACTGATATCTATTTAGCCCTGCATCATTTCATGATGTAGATACAGGTGATAAAAGTCTTCAGCCAACACATAGTTGAAGTCCAGTTCAGTACATTCTCAGAGTTGGTGAGCCATTCCTACTTTCTAGAGGAGCCTTTTTATTTTCTAATTTTGATTGACTATTTTGTTTCCTTGATTGGGGTATCCATGACCTATCATGGTACCATTTACATTGCTGATTAGAAGCTTCATATACATTGAGTAAAGGATTTATTGAGTATTATTTATTTCCAAACTTATTCACTGGAAACTATATTTTGGCAATGATATCCATCCATGTGATGCCTTTATATTTGGGTACTTCTTCCACTGTTCAGATGATGTGATGATGACGCCAGGTAGTTCTCTTGGGGAATTAGTAATGGTTCTTCAAGTGCCAACCATGCCAAGGGTACCCTCCTAGGGTATGACAAACTTGGATTCAGAGCACAGAGTTCAAGTGTTCTAGGGAGTCTACGAAGCCGTGTCTAGTAGAGTCTTGTTTATATGTGTGTTATGCACCACACTTTATAAGTAGGAGGCTTTAGGAATTGTTACCCTTTCTTGTATTCTTAGTTCATGTAATAGAGTTTAAAACTCTGTAAAGCTCCTTTATAACTCATGTCTTAAGCATTTACATATCACTCCTCCTAAGCATACTGTCACTTAAAAAAGTACCCTAGTTGACTATACTGAGAAGCCAACCCTAGCAGTGCCCACATAGATGGAAATGAGTTGTCGAGGTCGACCAGCCAAAGCCATTGGTGTTTTCTAGCCACCAACTACTTTACCTACTCCTACTACAAAGGTTGATTTCAAAGAAGCTATTGCTATGATCACATAGTTGGTACTTGCTCAGTTGTGACGACGCAAGCCTATGGCCTAGACATGACACGCCGAATGGGGAATTCGAAGGAACCCCAAGCAAACCTCTTAACTTGTCATTAGACATCCTTGGTCAAGGAAGCACATAAAAGGCATAAAGTAAGAAAAAGGAATAAGGGGCTAAAGGATAGCTTGTCAAAACATCAATATCAAAGATAAGGAGTCATAACTCATATCGTAAATACACAACTTGTCCAATAAATAACTCTAAATACATAAATAGAGCGGGGCCAAGACAAAGCTACCGGGCTCACCCTAATAGTCAATAGAACATAAGATAATGTCTCAATACATAGATAATAGTAACATAGACTAAGCTCCTCGAATTGGAGGACTCACTAACAAGCTTGGAATAACATCGACTAGCCATATGGAGGAGGAGGATGGTAAACTTGAGCACCGATTCCTAGATAGTGATATCATGTAGGCAAGAGTATGCGTTAGTATGTTTGAATGTACTAAGTATTTGACATGCAATGCAACAAGAAGTAGACATAATAATCAAAATGCACGATATTAAGAAATAGACATAATATACAATATGCCATGTATGATTAATGCTTAAGTAACTCATGCTTATATAAGATATTATATGTGAAGAAGAGACCGAGCTAGCTGTTCAAGGTATAAACCCCTTGGTAGTTGTGTGGTATAAACCCCTCACATGGTTGATGGTAATAACACCTTACCAACACGGGGACGAAGTATAAACCCCTCGCATGGTTGATGAGTATAAACCCCCAACATAGTTACCCAGGCTCCTGTCCCTCCGGATCGGGTATGGTCTAAAGCAACATCTTATATAAGATTCATCATGTACTCCAACACAACTCTTCATATGGGAATAATCATATACATAAACTTATTTCATCATCATAACATCATTCATATCATATCTCATGCTTTGGACCTTCAACTACTCAAGAAAACACATTCGGAAATTTTATCAAACACTTGGGGGCATATAATGGGGGGTAAAAGACCATGCAATTTAGAGATAAAATTAGGCAAGAAAATGAGTGATAAAACTATCAATCAACAACTTGCAACACCTCCAAGACATTCACATTGAAACCCCTCATCAAATCCAACCAATCCACACATTGCAACACCCCCAAGACATTCACGTCTAAATCCCTCATCAAATCCAACATCAGATCCAAGATTTGAAGCTCAAAACATGCTAAAACAATCATACTTTCATGAACTAAAATCATTATGCAGTAAATTTCTCAATATAGAAGACCCACATGTAAAATCAACTTTAAATCATTTATTATTAAGCAAAATAAGGTTTAGGCACCATGGGTGGAAGGACCCAATGGTTCAACACCACATACC
>DF359908.1:5472-22729 GCA_000787875.1 Solanum virginianum
GGGGTGCCCTGTCCTGTCGTTTGATTCTATGTATTCATATTAGAGGTCTGTGGATACGTGGTGAGGTGGGTCCTATCTATTAATTTCCAGTCTTGTATATATATGTTTGGTTTGTGACACCTAGCCATCTGTTTGAGCAATCTGAATCTCTATTATGTTTATTAGGGGGCAGGACCGCAGTGCTGACCTTGTCGGCCCGCATGTTATACATTCATGTTTATACTCTATTTTCTTGGTTCGCTGTACCCTTCTGTTTCAGGTGGCTAGTCCATTATACAGAGGAAAGTCTGCCCAAATTTTTGTAAAATGAATAGTAACCTCATGTTAGATTCTAATTCGATTATGTTGTCTGGGTGCCCCCATCGAGTACCAGTCACGGTCCATTGGTTGGGTCGTGATAGTATGGGAGGACCATTTCTCTTGTACATATGTATATGTATATATATAATAACATATGGCCACTTAATGAATTAAATATCTTGGTCCACATCAAATTTGGACCAATCCAAGCTCAACACTTAGCACTCTAGAATACTTTGTTTCCCCACATATAAATATATAGTAATAAGGCTTATAATACTTGGTCTTGAAAGTGTACACATGTACATATATACATCCATAAACTTATACACACATACTTATATAAAAATTTCAACTTAAATTTGAAAACCTTCCAAAAATGCACTTAAGTGTCGAATTTCCCAAAAATTATAATATTGATCCCAAAGTTCAAAATGATTCCCAAAACACTACTATACGGGTTCTAAAGTTCCAATGCCAAGCCAATTTAACTTACTCTTCCAGACGTCCAACATCTACAACAAATCACAATACCGCTAACAGTTTGCTAAAAGCCCTTTTTGACCTTAAATCCCAAACTTGCCCCTAATTTAATATAAATTTTGACAACACTTTCCCTTAAACTAGACCACCCTGAGAATCCATCTCGGCTCTAATTAATCAACACCATGACAACAACAAGTCTTCCCAATACCACTATTACAACAAATTTACTAACGATCCTCATTTCGCTACGTTTACAAAAATGGGGTAGCTTACTATTTATATACATATATCATATTCAAACACTCCCTTAACACTCCAAGGACCTAGTTACATCACCCAAACGTCAAGCGTATACTTCCAACATTAAAACATAACATTTAATCTACATACATGAACTCCAAGGATCCTAAGGAAACAACTTGCCCTAATAACACCCAAACATGATTTTATATCCAAGTTTGAAAAAAAAAAGTGATTTTGTACCTACACTTCGCTCTACTCATGCTACTTAGGGAACAAAATATACCAAGCTTATAGTGTCAAAATAATTGTAGAGTTGAAAAACGCGAATTATGATTTCGTGCTACAGTAACCCGAGAGCAGTTCTCATGGTGTTCTTGGTTTTGTGATTTTTTTTCTAAGTGTGGAACATAGTAGTATGATCTTGTACAAGTGAAATGAATATATAGACCAAAGTTTGGCCCCACCTCTCACACTTGGTCCAATAGAATTGTGACAACATTAAGTGGGCCAACCTTATCACTTTCTAGATTTTTTTTGTGTTTAACAAAAATATTTTGTGAAAGAGCTTAATTAATGGTCTTGTATGTGTACATATATAAGTTTATACACACACCTCTTGAAATATTCAACTTTTATCCCAAATTTTCCAAAAATATCTCTTGGGTCCTAAATTCTCCAATAAAGACACTTGGGCCCCAAATTGTCATAACTGGTCCAATGCGCATAAATACGGGTTCTAACAAATAATTTTATTGATACTTTGATTTTGATAAGTACTTAGATTCTAACATATTTAAAGTAATTATGATATTAGATTATTGGGATATATGAGGTTCAACTTATCAATGTGAATATTGTGGTGCATATTTTTGGTACGAAGAAAGAACTAAGAAGAAGTATAAGAAAAAAAAGGCCTACCTTCGTTTTGTGTTGTGGTAATGGACAGATAAAGCTTCCAATTCCAAAGGATCCTCCTACTGTACTAAAAGAATTATTATTTGGATCAGGTAAATGACTTAATTTGAACAAAATATAATTATAATATTTACATATATGTGTGTATGTGTTTCTACTATATACATAATAATAATTAATTGCAGGTGATAAAAGTAATCATTTCAGAGAGAATATCCGAATTTATAATTCTATGTTTTCATTTACATCGAAGGGAGAAAAAATTGATGCATCTGTCAATTAAATAAAGGGACCAAGAATATTCAGATTATCTAGTAAAAATTTTCATAAAGTTGGAAGTTTATTGCCTACTGAGGGTTCTACTCCAAAATTTGCACAACTATATATTTATGATACTAAAACTGAGGTGGAAAATTGAATTAATGTTATCAAGTAAGTATTATTAATTATTATTTATATATATTTTTAATACTCAATCACTATTATCTACATTTAACTTTTTTTCTTTTGTAGTCGTGGTGAAAGCAACAATCAGATTCATGTTCAAAGTGTGAATAAATTGAAGGATATGCTAGATCAATATAATGTGCTTGCAAAGGCATTTCGGATGGTTAGAGATAGATTTCAAGTTGATCAAAGTACAAATGTTAAACTAAGATTGATTGGAAAAAAGGGATCCGATGGAAGAAGATATAACTTACCGTAAGTTTCAGAGGTATCAACTTTGATTGCCTGTGATTTTGAACCAATAAGTTCTGACAGGGATTTAATAATGGAAAGGCAAATTGGACAACTTCAACGAATAAATGAAATGGATGCAGCATATTTAGGTTTGCAATATCCATTACTACTACCTTACAATGAACGTGGATATAGAGAAGATATTCCTTTAAATGGAAGTGATGAATCATCAGCTGGAAGAAAAAATGTTAGCCCTCGAGAATATTTTTCATATAAAATTCAAGAAAGGAATGATGAAGTATCAACAATCGTATCAGCTAAAAGATTATTTCAACAATTCTTGGTAGATGGATATATAATGATAGAATCATTTCGATTGCTATTTATTAGACTTCATCAAAAGCAATTGAGAGCTGACTTTTATAAATGATTAGAAGAAGCAATTTTGCATGGAGATACACAACCTTCTTCTCAAGGACAAAGAGTTATATTGTCTTCTTCTTTTACTGGAGGTACACGTTACATGTTACAAAATTATCAAGATGCAATGACAATATATAAATGAGATGGATATCGTGATCTATTCATTACATTTACTTGCAATCATAAATAGCCTGAGATTACTATATTTGTGAAGAGTAGAAGATTGACTCCAGAAGATCGGCTGGATATTATTGCAAGAGTGTTTAAAATCAAGTTAGATAACTTGATAAAGGATTTGCAAGATAAAAAAAATTTTGGACAAACAAAAGTTGGTATAAATTTTTTCAGCTTCTTTATATTTTATATAATATCATTGTACCATCATTAGTTATTTTATTTAAAATAACAACAAAAATTAATATCGTATTTATTCTTTGATTCAGTAATTTATACTGTTGAATTTCAAGAGTAGGGATTGCCTCATGCACATATCTTGCTATTTTTGCATAATAAATCTCTAAATATTGCTGAAATTGATGAGATTATTTCAATTGAATTGCCTTATAAAGTACTTGATCCAAATTATTATGCTGCTGTTTTAAACATCATGATGCATGGGCCATGTGATTCTGTGAAAAAATTATTTCCTTGCGTGCAAAATGGAAAATGTACAAAGCATTTTTCAAAAAATTTTACTCCATCAACCTCACTTGACGAAGATGGGTACCCTATATATAGAAGGAGAGATGATGGAAGATCTACAAAGAGATCGGGTATTGATCTGGATAATAGGTATGTTGTTCCACATAATAATGTTTTGCTAATGAAATATGGAGTGCATATTAATGTTGAATGGTGCAATCAATCACGGTCAATTAAATACTTATTCAAGTATGTTAATAAAGGTCATGATCGTGTCACAACTGGTTTTTGTGATAATGTGAATTCTTCAGATTCTAAAAGAGTTGATGAAATAAATATATATTATGATTATCAGTATATATCACCATGTGAAGCAGCTTGGAGGATATTCAAATTTTCAATCCACCGTAGAGAACCTTCTGTTGAAAGGTTATCTTTTCATTTACTAGGCAATCAGCATGTCATATTTTCTAATGATGATCTAATTGATGTTGTTATTATCAGACCAACAATAAAGGAATCAATGTTTTTAAGTTGGTTTGAAGCAAATAAGGAATTTCCTGATGCAAGAGAGTTAACTTATGTAGAATTTCCTTTAAAATTTATTTGGAAGTAACAATTTAAGAAATGGGATAGAAGAAAAACTTCTACATTTTCAATTGGAAGAATTTTCTTTGTTCCACCGGGAATTGGCGAGCAATATTACCTTAGATTGTTATTGAATGTTGTCAAACCTCCTACTTATGATGACATCAAAACAATAAATGGTATTGATCATGAGACCTTTAGAGATGCATGTTATGCCTTGGGATTATCGGATGATGACAGAGAATATGTTGATGCTATAGTAGAAGCAAGTCATTGGGGGATGACATCATATCTAAGAAAATTATTTTCTATGTTACTTGTATCAAATTCAATGTCATGTCTAAATTTTGTTTGGGAATCAACATGACATTTACTTTCAGAAGACATTCTTCTTGAAGAAAGAAAAGTACTAGATAATCCAGGTACATAAAAATACTTAAATTTAAATCAATTTAATTTTATTGTTTAATAGTACTTGATATTTTATTTAAAAAATTAATTTATTATATTTATGTTTAGATATTAATATGTTTATATACAATTTCAGAAGCTTATCTAACAGATGCAGATTTGAAGAATCGTTGTTTGCAAAAGATAGAAAGATTTTTAAGAGATTGTGGAAGAAGTTTTTTAGATTTTCCAACAATGCCAATACCTATTTATAATGAGGATGAGGTTGACATCACCAATAGGTTAATTCGTGACGAATTGTGTTACAATAGACATGCCTTATCTGGTGAACATGATCAATTGGTACTAAGTTTAACCATTGAGCAGAAATCAATGTATAGAAAGATTAGGACAGTTGTTAATGATAATACTGGTGGATTATTCTTTTTATACGATTTTAGAGGTACCGGAAAAACTTTAATTTGGAAGACACTATCATCTGCTATAAGGTCTAAAGGAGATATTGTGTTAACAGTTGCATCGGGATTGCATCTCTTTTGTTACCAGGTGGTCGAACAATACATTTAAGATTCATTATTCCGCTAAATATAACTGAATATTCAACATGTAATATAAATCAAAGTACTCCTTTAGCAAATTTGATAGTCAAGACAAAATTGATTATATGAGATGAGACACCAATGATGCATAGATATTGTTTTGAAGCTCTAGATAAAACATTAAGAGACATTATTAGCTATGCAGATGCATCAAAGTCAGAATTACCATTTCGAAGTAAAACAATTGTTCTCGGAGGTGACTTCAGACAAATCCTTCTTGCGATCCCAAAAGGTAATAACAAATGATTGTTAATGCAACTCTCAATTCTTCATATCTTGCCATGACCAGCCCTATGGGTCGTGACTTGTGCCCTGATGGGCACCCGAACACAATCATAAATTTGAATTCCTGAACTGAGAGTTTGTACCAACACTATTATCAGACGTATTCTCGTAACAGATCAGGCATATCTATGAATTAGTCAGAAAAATCTTAACAGAATCTCTTATATTTTACAAAAATTTTGGCAGAGTTTCCTCTATTTTACTGACTATCCCAAAATGACCTGCATACTAGAAAATGCAAACAGAATCCAGACAGAGCCAACAAAATATCAAACATACATATATGGGCCGACAAGGCCTCCCGGGCGGGTAAAACCGCCATCATACACATCAAGCAGGTCTAATCAAACAAACTAGCACAACCCACATATACATATATCCACAGACCTCTAAGCAGACTGACGAAATCATAAGACAGGATAGGGCCCCGTCGTACCCTGAATAGATGTACATGGTGCAATGAACGAAAATATACATATTTGTAATAAAAGTAGGCTCCGGAGTAAGAGAGCACTTCAACAGCAGAAAGGTGTCCTACACTGGTGCATCAGCAAACTGCTCGTCAATACCTGCGGGCATGAAACGCAACCCCCGAAAAAAGGGAAGTCAGTACAAAGTACGTACTGAATATGAAAAGCAGAATGTACAGAATATAATTCAGAGTGACAGTTCGAGGCAGAAATATGGGAGTCAAATGCATATCCAAAATATTAGATCGTTTATTTTCAAAATACCAAATTATGCATATCGCACAGGAACGATGGCGACCTCCAAACCTGCGCCATACCACAGAATAACACCAGAAAGTCCAAATCTCAGAAATCTCCGTCACACATATCACAAAGGACATGATACCATGCATATCAAAAGCCCAGCACCTTACACTCCAATCTAACCGGAGCTCGGCCCTTTGGCAAGCCAACCCGCCGAACACAGCGTAACACTAGAACATATATATCATAATGCGAATGACAATAACCGACCTAGGAACTGGTGAACAATAGCATAATAGGCCCGAGCAGAGTAGTAAGTAATCATATGCATAAAATCATTGTCAGAAATCCCAAAGATAAGTAAAATATTCATATTCGAAGTCAAAACAATATTTATTTCAAATTCTTCCAAAGTTACCAAAATTGAATAAAAAGGGTGTCGCGGGTCTCCACGGCCGATGGAAACCTAATCTAGCCTAAATTAGGAGGAACACACTTATCCTAGATCATGCAAACTACTACAAAGCATTTCAAAACTGTTTTCAATACAATTCAGGCTTTCTATCAAAAGGTACAGACATTTATAGTTTAAAACCAATAAAGCATAAGTTCTTTCAGAATTTCGCAAATTTTGCACTTCCTTGCAATTTATTAAGTCCAAGGATATAGGTGTTTAGATTTTGACCAAATACCATAAGGATACCGAAGAACTAGTACCAATCAAACATAAGCCCGGGTGGCAAGCATAGCGTTCTTTCAAGATTCATAACACAGCCCTCGTTTAACTAAATCATGCCAAGAAAAAAAGGAAAGCTTTACATACCTCAACATCCTCCAATTCAATCCAAATACGAACCCAATCCAACTTATTCTTCGGATCGCCCCAAAGTCTATAGCAATTCATAACAACGCCAACAATTAAGTAAGGACCTTTTTGGACATTACATTCCCATTCTTGCCTTTAATCATATTTTCTAATATACATTCTCATATACATATCATGTACATCATATTGTAGCACCATAATAATCTTATAAAAGTCTAAAAAATAGAACACATAACAATTCTACACAATACACAAATGGACAACATAACGTTATATCTTTTCGCTATATTTCGACGTCGGCAATTCTAAACCTTTTCCAACATTGACCAAACAGTTTTCAACACATTTATACATAATCAACCTTTAAAAGGTCTCAGGAAAGTACCAAGTCAGTCAAGAAAGACATGAGACAATAGCTCTATATACACCAGCCCACAAGCTCCAACAAGAACACAATTGCGATATCATATAAACACTCACTTTTGCGGACTGTAAAAGTAGTAAAGAATCCTGGTTACACAACTACCAAACCATCCTTTGTTAAAGACATAAGTATTACTTCATAATACAGTCAACCAAGAAGAGAAAAACCCTTTTAATTAACAATAAAGATACACAACACGTTTCCAACCTATGCTGTCCAACAATTTCAGCAAGAACATAACCAACCTAATCTCTTGTTCATCATTAGAAAACCATACTAAAGACATACTTAGACTTGCTTACCTTAGCTTTCAAGATTAAGGTCTCCTTCAAGAACCCTAGAGGGTTATTTTTGCTGCCCTTTGAAGTAAAGAAAGGAGAGAAAAGAGATTCTTAGAAGCTGAAAAAATTATTCCCAAAGTAAAATGAAATAAAGTTGCTGTTTTGAGCCCTTTTTAAAAGCTCACTTTGGCCGACTTACTCCTAATTTTTGACGACATATTAGCATGTGTTAGTAGACTGGGGATGCAGCTACTTAACCCATTTCACTTGGGCCTTATTGGGCTCCAAATAGATGGGCCTTGTTTATGGTGCCAAAACATGGGCTAAAGTTACACTCTTACCACGGACTCCATTTCCTTTCTCTTAGTTAACCCATTTCCTTTCTCTTAGTTATCTTTGGTCCAACTAATCAAATGGGTCTTGTTGTACTTGGGCCCTTTTAGTATTCATCTTGGGCTATAAGTATAGTCCATTTATGGTGCTAAAATGTGGGGTAAAGTTACACTCTTAACATGGACTACATTCATAATTTGACTTGGACAATTTTGACGTCGAGCCTCGCCTCCGTTTAGCTAGCAAGTTTAAGCTAAGCAAGTAAGTGACTCACCAGCTAGCTTCCTAAGTCCTACAAGCACCTCAATTCTCTCACCTCATTTAAGGTCGTAATCTCCTCAATTTGACACAAAACACGTATACACTCAACCCTCTCAAGCGTTAGATCCAATCAATTCTCTCACCTCATTTAAGGTTGTAATCTCCTTAATTTGACACAAAACACGTATACACTCAACCCTCTCAAGCATTAGATACACATATTGTCCTTTAATGCGAGACTCAAGCACTTTTAAAAATTGGCATTACTTTGAAAGTTCATATCATGTTTCATGTGTATAGTACACATACATGTAATGTGTGGGGTGCTATAATACCGGTCCTAACATCCTCCCCCCTTAAAACATTCATCCTTGAATGTTAAGCCGGTCTCACACAACTACCACAATAACACATTCACTGCTCAAAAATTTACTCATCAAGCAACAAGGTCCAGCGAAGGATTGAATTATATGTAGACACGGAAAATAAGTGAGGATACTTCCTTTTCATCTGCTCTTTCGCTTCCCAGGTCATTTCCTCTTTGTTATTATTCCGCCATAACACCTTAATCGAAGCCACATCTTTATTTAGAAACCTTCTTACATGACGATCCAATATGGCTACTAGCTGCTCCTTGTAAGACAATTCTTCTGTAATCTGAATATCATCCACAGAAAAGATTCTAGAAGGATCACCAACCTATTTATAAAGCATAGAAACATGAAACACTGGGTGTACTACTTCTAAATCAGCTGGCAGATCTAACTTGTAGGCAACCTTGCCTACCCTACGAATAATCTAATACGGGCCAATGCATCTCGGACTGAGCTTCCCTTTCTTACCGAACCTCATAACACCTTTCATGGGCGAAACTTTCAGGAATACCCAATCTCCAATTTGAAACTCCAAATGTCGATGACAATTATCTATATAAGATTTTTATCGACTCTGAGCTGCTAATAACCTCTCCCGAATAAGTTTCACTTTATCTACTGACTGCTGGATCACATCTAGGCCAATCAACTCGGTCTCGCCAATGTCGAACCAACCGATTGGTGACCTACACTTCCTACAATACAATGCTTCATATGATGTCATCTGAATACTGGAATGGTAGCTGATATTGTAAGCAAATTCAATCAATGGAAAATGATCATCCCAGCTACCTCAAAAATCAATAACACAGGCCCATAACATATCCTCCAATATTTGAATAGTGTACTCGGCCTGTCCGTCTGATTGGGGATGGAATGTTGTACTGAGACGCACCTGTGTTCACAAGCCTGCCTGAAATGATCTCTAGAAATTTGCTGTAAACTGGGTGCCTCTATCGGAGATAATAGATACGGAAACACCATGAAGCCGCACAATCTCCCTGATATACAGCCTAGCATACTCTTTAGCTGAGTAGGTAGTCCGGACTAGAAGAAAATGGGCTGATTTTGTCAATCGATCAATAATAACCTAAATGGAGTCATACCTTCATGGAGTGCGAGGTAAACCGGTAATAAAATCCATATTAATGATCTCCCTCTTCCACGTTGGTATTTCTATTTCCTGCAATAACCCACCGGGCTTCTGGTGCTCAATTTTAACTTGTTGATAATTTGAGCACTGAGCGACGAACTCTGCTATGTCCCTTTTCATACCATCCTACCAATATAAACATCTGAGATTATGGTACATCTTCATCGACCTCGGGTGAATAAAATAACGGGCATAATGTGCCTCGCCCATAACCTGTCATCACAAACCCATAACATCTGGTTCACACAACCTGCCCTGGAATAATAATGTTCCATCGAAGGTAAGTTCAAATGGAGTACTTCCCTTTTTAAGGGCGGTGTCTCTGTGCTGAGCCAGCATAGGATCCTCGTACTGATGCTACCTAATCTCTCCTATAAGGGAAGATTCTGCCACACCTCGAACCGACACCCCCAACATCTCCAAAATCATCCAAACGAACTCCAAGACTAGCCAGCTGATGAATATCGCGGGCTATCTCCCTCCTCTCTGAAGGCGTATCCGTTAAACTACCCATGGGCTTATGGCTAAGTGCATCTACCACTATATTAGCTTTCCCAAGGTGGTAGAGAATATCCACATCATAATCTTTTAGCAACTCTAACCACCCCCACTACCACAAGTTCAGCTCCCTCTGCTTAAAGATGTACTAAAGGCTTTTGTGATCAGTATAATTATCAACATGAACTGCATATAAATAATATATCCACATCTTTAAGGCATGAATCACCGCAGCTAATTCCAAATCATGGATAGGATAATTTGGATAGGATAATTCTTTTCATCATCAAACCACTGGAATTTCACTCCTTTCTGGGTTAGCCTTATCAAAGGAGCTGCAATGGAAGCAAATTTCTCCATAAACCTCCTATAATAACCAGCTAACCCTAGGAAGCTATGTACCTCCGTCGGCATTGTAGGCCTAGGCTAATTCATTACGACCTCAATCTTTTGGGAATCTACTCGGATGTCATCAGCCCCTATAACATGCCCCAAGAATGCTACTGAGGACAACCAGAATTCACATTTAGAAAATTTGGCATATAGTACCCGAAAGACATAACCCTGAATTCATAATGCCCATACCGGGTCCTGAATGCTGTCTTCGGAATATCCTCCTCCCGTACTCGCACCTGGTGATAACCTGACCGCAGATCTCTCTTCGAGAAACACTTAGCACCCTGCAGCTAATCAAACAAATCATCAATCCTGGGGAAGGGGTATTTGTTCTCTATAGTTACCTTATTTAGCTGTCGATAGTCAATACACATTCGCAGCGACTCGTCCTTCTTTCTTACAAATAATACCGGAGCTCTCTAGGGTGATGTGCTAGGCCGAACGAAACCCTTCTTCAACAGATCTCTCAACAGCTCTTTTAATTCCTTTAATTCAGCTGGTGCCATTCTGTACAGAGGGATGGAAATAGGCTGAGTGCCTGGCAGCAGGTCGATAGAAAACTCCACTTCCCGTTCCGGAGGAAGGCTTGGAAGCTCATCCGAAAATACATCGGGAAATTTATTAACAACTGGAATTGATTGGAGAGTCAGTACCTCTGCTTCTAGATCATGCACACGAACCAGATGATAGAGATACCCTTTTTTGATCATTCTCCTGGCCTTGAGGTATGAAATAAACTTATCCCTCGGCGATGCAA
Organism: Solanum virginianum; assembly: GCA_000787875.1. NCBI lineage: Eukaryota > Viridiplantae > Streptophyta > Magnoliopsida > Solanales > Solanaceae > Solanum > Solanum virginianum. The sequence continues at coordinate 17,062 of DF359908.1, forward strand.
CATTGCCTACCCACTCAATGATTGATTCCCCTGGGAATCGGAATTAGACTATGTTCTTTTGGCAATCAACATTAGCATAAAATGAAGCTAGCCAATCCATACCCATAATCACATCGAAATCAGTCATATCCAACTCTATCAAATTGGCCATAGTGCAACGGCTATAAATAGATATCAGATAGTTTCTATAAACTCGACTGACAATAATAGACTCTCCTACTGGTGTAGCTACCTCAAAAGGCGCTATAGGCTCAGACTCTATCTCAATCTTAGTAGCAACCAAAGGGGAAATATACGACAATGTGGAACCAGGATTAATCAATACATATATCTCAAGAGAAAACAAATAATATACCTGCGATCACATTCAGCGATGCCTCCTCATCCTGACGGGTAGCCAATGTATAAGTGCAGTTTGAGGGACCGCTAGGACCTAGGACTCTACCATGACCCCTGCCTTGACCTGCTGGCGCTGGCGTACCCCGCCCTATAGGGCGCATAGCTGCCGAGGCTGAAGATGACCCAATGGCTGACCCGGTCGGCCAAACTAACCTATCTACTCCACTTCTAACTGGGTAATCTCTCATCTGGTGGCCCTGTTGGCCACATCTAAAATAAGCACTAATGCTGCGAAAGCACTCCAAAGGGTGTCGTTTCCCACAATAAGCACATGAAGGTCTAGGGGGCCTCATCTAACTACTGAAACTTGAACCTACTCCCTCCGACCTCCTGCTGGCGGACTGCGGGGGTGTACTTCGTGCTGGCTGGGAAGTATATCTACTCTGCTACTGTTGCGGCTGGCTCCCTCGATAATCCCCTAGGTACCCGAATGACCTGACCCTCTTGGGCTGACCTCTGTCATCTACTCTATCCATCTGGCGTCCCTTGGGACGATCCTCCATGCCTTGGGCATGGGCCTGAACACGAGCAATGTCCATGCCGGTCTGGGTCACCATCACTAAGCAACTATCAATGTAGTACGAGTCCAACCTTACTATGTACCGGTGCATTCAGTCTATCATATTAGCAACATGTGCGGGTGCATACTTGGCCAACGAGTCAAATTCCAAGTTGTATTCCCGAACCGACCTGCCCCGCTGTTTTAGTGTCAAAAATCTATCCTCTCTAGCTCGTCTCACCTCTGGGGTAGAAAATGGGCCAAAAATGACCTAGTAAACTTGCCCCAACTGGCTGGTGGGGCACCCTCGCCTCTAGATAGCATCCATGACTCATACCAGTTCACTGCCATATCATATAGTCGGTAGGATGCCAGCTCTACGGATTCTGTCTCGGATGCGCCAATCACCCGCAAGGTCCACTGCATCTGCCGCACGAACTCATGAAGGTCCTCTGAAGGTTTGGACCCAAAGAACTCTGGTGGCCCACATGTCAGAAAATCACAAGCCTGTGAACTATCATGGCGGACTACCTGCTCACCACCTGTGCCCTGTCGGTAGGCCTGTCCTGCCACCAGCTGGGTCAATAACTGGACTGCCTCTCGCATCTCCCCGATCTCTGCACCATGCTGAGAGGCTAGAGGTTCTGGCACTCGAACCTCAAGAACTAGCGGGGTAGCTGAACTGGCTATCAGGGATGCAATGTTTGGCCCGCTCTGAGCACGAACCCTAGTAGTCCCTTATGAACCTCAGGAGCTAGCGAGGTAGCAGAACTGGCTGGCGGGGTAGCTGAACTGGCTGGCAGGGGTGCAATGTCCGGCTCTGCCTGAGTGTGAGCCCTAGTAATTCTCCGACCTTGATGGACTCCGCCTACTGCTACAGGCTTGCCCCTTCGGGCAGCTGGTGTCTTTCTCGAAGGCATTGCTAAAACCAAAATAGTCTTTCAAAAAAAAAGGGACCATCCTACTAACAAAAACTCCACTTCCCGTTCCGGAGGAAGGCTTGGAAGCTCATCCGAAAATACATCGGGAAATTTATTAACAACTGGAATTGATTGGAGAGTCAGTACCTCTGCTTCTAGATCATGCCCATAACACCCTAAATGTCCTGTAGCCTCCTGTTTATAGATGTGGTACACAACACACCAATAAACAAGACTCTACTAGACATGGTCTATGGACACTCCAAGAACGAACTGCTCTGATACCACTTCTGTCATGACCCAGCCCTATGGGCCGTGACTAGTGCCCTGATAGGTACCCGAACACAATCACGAATTTGAATTCTTGAACAAAGAGTTTGTACCAACACTATTATTAAATGTATTCTCGTAACACATCAGGCATATCTATGAATTAGTCAAAAAAATCATAACAGAATCTCTTATATTTTACAGAAATTTTGGCAGAGTTTTCTCTGTTTTACTGACTATCCCAAAATGACCTGCATTCCAGAAAGTGCCAAAAGAATCCAGACAGAGCCAACAGAATATCAAGCATACATATATGGGCCGACAAGGCCTCCCGGGCGGGTAAAATTGCCATTATACACATCAAGCAGGTCTAATCAAACAAACTGGGCACAACCCACACACACATGTATCCACAGACCTCTAAACAAACTAACAGAATCATAAGACAGAACAAGGCCCCATCGTACCCCTGAACATATATACATAGTGCAATGAACGAAAATATACATATATATAACAAAAGTGAACTCCAGAGTAGGGGAGCACTTCAATAGCAGAAAGGTGTCCTAAACTGGAGGATCAGCAAACTACTCATCAATACCTGCGAGCATGAAACGCAACCCACGAAGAAAGGGGGGTCAGTACAAAATACATACTGAATAAGTAAAGCAGAATGTACAAAAAATACATCAGAGAAACAATCCAAAACAGAAATATAGGAGTCAAATGCATATCCAAAACATAAAAACGCTTATTTTCAAAATACCAAATTATGCATAACGCACAGGAATGATGATGACCTCCAAAACTTGCGCCATACCACAAAATAACACCAGAAAGTCCAAATTTCTGAAATCTCCATCACACATACCACAAAGAGACATAAAACCATACATATCAAAAGCCCAGCACCTTACAACCCCCAATCTAAGCGGAGCCCGGCCCTTGGGCAAGCCGACCCGCCGAACACAGCATAACACCAGAACATATAGATATCATAAGGCGCATGACAACAACCGACCCAGGAACCGGTAAACAATAGCATAAAAGGCACGAGCAGAGTCGTGAGTAACCATATACATAAGAAATCATTATCAGAAATCCAAAAGATAAGTAAAATAATCATATTCGAAGTCAAAACAATATTTATTTCAAATTCTTCCAAAGTTAGCAAAGTTGCACAAAAAGGGTGTCGCTCCTCATGGCCAATGGAAATCCGAACTAGCCTAAATTTGGAGGAATACACCTATCCTAGATCATGCAAACTACTACAAAGCATTTCAAAACAATTTTTAAGGCAATCCGGGCTTTCTATCAAAAGTTACAGACATTTATAGTTTAAAACCAATAAAGCATAAGTTCTTTCAGAATTTCACAAATTTCACACTTCCTTGCAATTTATGAAGTCCAAGGACATAGGAGTCTAGATTTTGACCAAATACCATAAGGATATTGAAGAACTAGTACCAATCCAACATAAGCCTGGGTTGCAAGCATAGCGTTCTTTCAAGATTCATAACACAACCCTCGTTTAACTAAATCATGCCAAGAAAAAGGGAAAGATGTACATACCTCAACATCCTCCAATTCAATCCAAATATGAATCCAATCCAACTTATTCTTCGGATATCCCAAAGTCTATAGCAATTCATAACAATGCCAATAATTAGCTAAGGACCTTTTTGGACATTACATTCCCATTCTTGCCTTTAATCATATTTTCTAATACACATTCTCATATACACATCATGTACATCCTATTGTAGCACATAACAGCCTTATAAAAGTCTACAAAATAGAACACATAACAATTCTACACAATACACAAACGGATAGCATAATGCTACATCTTTCGATACATTTCGACGTCAGCAATTCCAAACCTATTTCAAGATTGACCAAAACTGTTTTCAACACATTTATACATAATATCAACCTTCAAAAGGTCTTAGGAAAGTACCAAGTCAGTCATGAAAGATGGGAGGCAATAGTTTTATATACATCAGCCCACAAGCTCCAACAAGAACACAATTGCGATATCATATAAATACTCACTTTTGCGGACTACAAAAGTAGTAAAGCAGCCAGGTTACACAACTATCAAACCATCCTTTGTTAAGGATATAAGTATTACTTCATAATACAGTCAACCAAGAAGAGAAAAACCCCTTTTAATTAACAAGAAAGATACACAACACGTTTCCAACCTATGTTGTCCAACAATTTTAGCAAGAACATAACCAACCTAATCTCTTGTTCATCATGAGAAAATCATACTAAAAATATACTTAAACTTGCTTATCTTAGCCTTCAAGATTAAGGTCTCCTTCTAAAAACCTAGAGGGTTATTTTTGCTAGCCTTTGAAGTAAAGAAAGGAGAGAAAAGTGTTTCTTAGAAGCTGAAAATTGTTCCCAAAGTAAAATGAAATAAAGTTGCTGTTTTGAGCCCTTTTTAAAAGCTCACTTTGGCCGACTTACTCCTACGTTTTTGACCACATATTAGCATGCATTAGGAGGCTGGTGATGCAGCAGCTTGGGCTTTAAAATTGGGCCAAAAGGGTTTTGACCACATATTAGCATGTGTTAGTAGGCTGGTGAGGCAGCTACTTAACCCATTTCACTTGGGCCTTATTGGGCTCCAAACTGGGCCTTGGCTGCCCATTTCCTTTCCTTTCTCTTAGTTAACTTTGGTCCAACTAATCAAATGAGTCTTGTTGTACTTGGGCCCTTTTGGTATTCATCTTGGGCTAAAAGTATAGTCCATGTATGGTGCCAAAATATGGGCTAAAGTTACACTCTTACCACGGACTCCATTCATAATTGGACTTGGACAATTTCGACGTCGAGCCTCGTCTCCGTTTAGCTAGCGAGTTTAAGCTAAGCAAGTAGGTGACTCACCTGCTAGCTTCCTAAGTCCTACAAGCACCTCAATTCTCTCACCTCATTTAAGGTTGTAATCTCCTCAATTTGACACAAAACATGTATACACTAAACCCTCTCAAGCGTTAGATTCACATATTGCGCTTTAACGCGAGACTCAAGCACTTTTAAAAATTGACATTACTTTGAAAGTCCATATCATGTTTCATGTGCATAGTACACATACATGTAATGTGTGGGGTGTTACAATACGGATCCTAACATATCTATGGTCATACTGTCAGTTATTGACACTAACAAAGCATATGAGATTGCAAAGAAATGATATTTCTATCGATTTAAAAGAGTTGAAGGATTTTTCAAAATGGATCTTGGCAGTTGGAGATGGTAGAATTGGTAGTTCAGTAGATGGAATAAACAAAGTTCTAATTCCAGAGGATCTTCTAATAACTGATTTTACTGATCCAATTTCAGCTATTGTAAAAAGTATGTATCCAAATTTTAATATTAACTGCAGTGATATTGGATACCTACAACAAAGAGCCATTCTTGCTCCAACACTTGATATGGTGGAATCAATCAATCAATACATGATTTCCTTGAATCATAATCCTGAAAAATTATATTTTAGTTCAGATAAAATTTGCAGGGCTGATCATACTTATTTTGCTTTGGAACATGGACATACTCCTGAATTTTT
>DF359908.1:22748-38396 GCA_000787875.1 Solanum virginianum
TAGATAAAATTTGCAGGTCTGATCATACTTATTTTGCTTTGGAACATGTACATACTCCTGAATTTTTAAACACTATTAAATGTTCAGGAGTTCCAAACCATTCAATCACTCTAAAGGTTGGGGTTCCTGTGATGTTACTGAGAAATATTGATCAGTCAGCAGGATTATGTAATGGTACTAGGATGAATGTTACTAAACATGGAAATTAAGTTATTGAAGCAAAGATTTTATCTGGGCAGAATATTGGACTGAAGGTGTTTATTCCAAGAATTACTTTTAACACCTTCGGATGCTAGAATTCCGTTTCAAAGAAGACAGTTTCCTATAACTATATCATTTGCCATGACAATTAATAAGAGCCAAGCACAATCTTTATCTCATGTTGGATTATATTTGTCCAAGTCAGTTTTTACCCATGGACAGTTTTATGCAACTCTCATGGACAGCTTTATGTAGCTCTCTCCAGAGTGACAGGTAGAAAGGGATTAAAAATACTTACTTATGACGAAAATGGACAGATAAGTAATGAAGCCACAAATATAGTATATAAAGAAGTGTTTCAAAATCTAATATGACATGTTGTGTTTTATTGGATGTCTATATATACACTCCACTTGTTGAGGCTTTTGCTACATGACTGGAAAAGAGTTGCTGATATTTATATTAAGGCATCACAGGTATGTCTTATTTTAAGTATCTAATAATTCTATATTCTAATAAAAAGTTATTATATCCATCAAATAATTTCCTAAATTCATTGAGTTAAGATTTTTTTTTATGTTAAATTAATTGATTTGTTATTCTTTATTTTTCTGTGTATTGTATTTTATAGCATATGACATTCAAGTACAACTATAAACTATGTTGTTCAACAAGAAGGCATTTGAATTCTTCCATAAGACTCAACTAAAATGAACTAATCTTCAGGTATAATTTTAATTTGAATAATTTTTGTTATACATTTATCATCCCATAGTTATAGAGATTTTATCACTAAAAATACTTTGAGTAAATTGAAAATAATATATGACTCTGCTTTGAACAATGACAGAGAATTAGCTAATCAGATGGGATTTTGAATTGAATGATGGTATTCTTAGTTGAGTGGTAGAGTAGTAAAAGTTTGAAAAAATGATAAGAAATGCACTTATGCATATCATAGATAGTTTGACAGACTATTATTGTGATGATGTTATAATTAAAGATACTTAGATATATTAGATAAATAAGTTATTGTAATGTTCTATCTTATAATGAATTCTAAAAGACGTGCTTCCAATAATTTGTTATATTCAATTTTCAGGAAGCATTAGGGATAATAATTCATAACATATCAATCTACTCACAAAATTATCTATTAGTATCTTAATACCTATATATTGCAATCTATTAACTTAACGTTAAGCATCTAATATATAATTTAAAACACAAAAAATAATAAAGAAAGTTTAAATAACTCCATAATATGTAATGGTAATGATGTTCATGATTAGTAACCTTTGTCATAATACACTTGGAGATTACTCATTAAAATAAACAACTTCTAATCAACCTGCAAAAAGTAAAAACATATAAATTGAAAAATAAGAGAGGTAGAATATATATTTCAAATAGAAATGTATAGAGACAGTATATTGTGAGAACTACCTAAAAAAGTTATATGTATCTAAAAGATCCATGGCCCATATTGCAGAGCCTGTCTTAAATCTCCTATGCTTGAAGTCCTGAAGCAAACAAAAATCAAATACTCTGTAAATAAATACAACAAATAGTTGAATGAATGTCCATCAACACAATTAGATCGTCCTTTACTTTTTCCTTTACCAGTTTAACAAATGTCGGCAGCATACTTCTCCTACTCCTATGGAGGAAAATCACATGACTAAGACTAACTTAGACAGAAAAAAGTCACAAACCTCTTCATTCATCTCCATTTCTATCTCCATATTTGAATTGAAATCAGAATCCTCCATAGCCATTTCTCTCATTATCTCTATTGCCTTCATAATCGAATCTAACTTGCATCATAAAACATAAAGAGATACAAGAAAATAGTGTTATAGTTGCTAAGAATACTAACTCAAATGTGCAGGAGGAAACAATCTATGAGACAATAGAAGATGTTAGGTTTCAGCCTATTGCTTACAGAGGAGACAAACAAGAAAACTTCCCAAGTCGGCTGGATACATTTAATAAAGGGAATAACCTGCAACTCTTGCTCCTCAGTTGTTGAATCTGCTTTGCATTATCCAAGGCGTACAGAAAGCACGAGATGCATTAGCAACTGAAGAGCCTGAAATCCAATATGATCTGCAGATATCAACTTCCCATCAGCTTTTACAAGTTATATTTCTGCTGAAAATTATTTTCGCGTCTTTAATCCAAAACATGAAGGTTGCATCGCAATAAATTTTACTGTTGTATCTAGGTTTCCCCCTTCAACATATTTACAGAAAACATGCAATATATTTACATAAATTATGACTCAACAATTGTTCCTCCAATCTCAAGATTATCAATCTTTTTTAGGCTTTTTATACTTCTTCAGCAAGAGAAAATTGCATACAACACTTAAGCCATTGCTGCCCCGGCTACCCATTGTGGCAACCTACATCCATTGGACGGGAAAAAAGCTCCGACAGCAATTAAGATGCCAAGAAGGTTTAGCCAAACAACCAAAAGTAGGTAATTAAGCTAAAAGTCTTTAGTCTTTGTTATCAAAATCAAGAAAAATTTAAACAATTAAAAATAAATCACCGCACCATTTCAATGAAGGTTAAACAGAAGATGTTAGACCTGAATACCCTCCTGACATTAAAAAGAACAAGAAAAAAGATGAATATAATAAAAAAAAACTCTCAACCACCAAGCAACATCTTAATATAAACTTATTATAATTTTTGTTATTACATGCATGTGATATTTATTAGTTAAATAACTTAATAAATTGCAGATTTTACCTGACCACAACAAAGAGTACAAGATCGAAGCAAATCAAGCTGAAGGAGACGTCTTCAAATAAACCTCACAATTTTTTGCCTCAATAAAAAACTACAGAAAACTAAGAGTCTTTAATGTTTATTCTCAGTAGCAAGATAAATCCAAATAAAAAAAAATTCACTGCACCATTTCAACATGGTTGAAGGGAAGACATTAGATCTGAGTACAACTTCGATCAAAATCTTACATTAAAGAGCCAATAATCATAATCTATCTGAAAAAATCATATTCTGACTATACCCTTAGTTGCATGTTCAAATTAAATGAAAAATAAAGACTAACAACTTTGAAATTTGTATTTTTGGAACATGCAATTAAGATTAAGCATTTTTCTGAAAAATATCTATCTATATATCCAAAATTTTGAGAAGATTATGAACATGCAAATACATTTTGCTCTGAAAATTTTTTGAAATTACTACTACTAAAAAATCTTGACTATAAGAAACGGAAGAAAAATAAACTGCACTCTAAAATTGCTACTATTAAGAGAACATAAAAAATATTGATGAGTTCAACATGGGGATATAGGAAGAAAATGCTGAAGAAAATGCTAAAGAAAATGTAACACCCCAATTTTTTTTAGGCTAAGACCGAGTCATCCTTCATATGATATAAGATTTTAATTAAGGATTCTTAATTAAGCATAGATGTTAAAGTCAATTTCTTAGTATTGGAATAGAATTGGAGATGATATGAGATCGTAGTTCTAATGTAAGATTTTATAAAAGTTCGGTGAACCAATGACTTGTAAGTTGTAGATATATGTTAGGATCAATTACTACGTATTTAAAGTATTTTAGAAGTGATTTAAAGTCATAAGGAATCTTTTACATCAAGCCAAGTACAAAGAATGTTTAGCAACTAAGTTTTCGTATGAGTAGATAGAAGGGTAAACTTCAAATTACCATATCTCCTAAAGTATAATTAGTTAGATGACCCATAATATATCAAATCGAAGATATTTGAATTACCTTTTCAGCGCATCTGATTTCTCCCTAATCAGAGTTTGGAGTATAAAGTTATGACCATTTTAGTGAAGGGGTGCAGAGCTGTCTAAAGGTCCGCGACAGCTCCGCGTCGCGGACCAAACGCGGACACTCACTGGAATTTCATTGACGTTTTTATTCTTTTGTTTTGAGGGTACTTTTATGCTAACACCTTTGGGGTTCTATTTATGGTCCCCAAAATGTATAAAACGTCAGGTTTCATATTTAAAACCCTCTCCGTTCACTCCTAAACATAAACGCTCAAGAATCATCCTCAAGGTAAGTTATTTTTCATAAATTTTAATCTACCCAACCCGAATTTCTTCATCTATTCATGAATATCTAATAGGATTTTAAACCATAACTTAGGATTTCAAGAAAGCGAATTCAAGAATCCCAAGAAAAGATTTCTTGATTCTTCTTCTTCAAGAATTATGATTCTTCATTAAGAACTCTAAAGAGTCTAAGTCAAGAATTCAAGAATCAAAGAAAATTCTTTCAACCAATGTTCTTCCAAGTTCTTTCACTTTAAAAGAACTACCAAGATTGAGGATTTTCTCCAAGAAAGCGAGTATTCATCAAATTTTGTTGGTAATTTCAAATTTTCAGGTATGTAAGGCTAAACTAAAAGCATGAGATTGTTCTCCCATGTGTCCCATAGATGGTCTTAGAAGTAAATTGAAAGTTCTTGAGTCTACATGCATGATTATTGATTATGTTCTTGAGAAATTATATTTATTATATGTATTTTTATATAAGTTGATGATCATCATAAACTTATTTTCTTGAATTAAATAGTTTCATGAGATATTGCATAAACCCTACTCATTATTTTATTTAAAAATTAAATGAATGATAGATAGAAATTGAATCTAGAGCCTTGATTAAGAATGTTGACAGAGATGGTGATTGTGAATGTGAGAATGATGATAGATTAATAGAACGTGATAGTCTCTTGAGTCTCCATAAAGAAACTCTAATGATCCGTCTATTCAATTGTTCCTTACTAATAGTTTCCAAGTCCTAGATGAGTGTATTGATGACTGAAGTAGATGGAATTTATGTTAGTTGGATAAAACAAGGATTTTGAACAATAGCTTGAAGAATAGTTCTAATCTTTGAGTTGATAGAATGATAGATAAGATGAGGACCCCACTTGAGAGAGGGACGTTGGCTGTGTAACAGTCCAGCTTTGATAGACTATGAGCTTTCTTGAGTCTTGGGAGGAGTATTAACACCAAATGGGGTAATAGTGAGTCCCACTCATACTCATTAACTATGTGGCTAGTATAGGAGAGGATTGGGCCATGAAAGCGGATGTTTCCTTTGTCCTGCAGAGGACTTGACAGACTTCTTTGGGATCCTTAACAGACTCGTCCTTTACCCTGGCAAGGTACTGGACAGATGTGGTAATGACATCTCTTTGTTGTATCACTTCTGGCTCATAGGGGTTGATTATCGGTTATAGAAACTCTCATATAAGATTACCTATTGATAGTATACTCTAATCTTCATATAATGGTATAGGGTGATAGATGTGATGGGTCATTTGTCTATTATTTATTCTTTCTTCAGATAGACATTTAGCATTTTGACTGTTTTTTATATTGAGTTGATTGTTATTGTTATTTTATTCTACCTGTTTCTAGTTTCACTCAGCTATTTTACATACCAGTATATTTCACGTACTGACATCTCCCTCTGGGATTGCATTATTTCATAATATAGATACATGATTTTGAGATCGTTAACCGGTGCACCGTTGAGGATTGGAGACGTTCAGCTGATTTGGTGAGCCTCCCTTACTTTGGAGGAATCCTTATATTTATTTTCATCTTGCTTTAGAGTTAGATTGATTAGCTTTATTTTGATTGAGCTAGCAATAGGTCTGTCATTGGCAGCACCTGATAGTGATAGAGGCTTCATAGAATAGAGTCGAATGTTTATGTAAGATTGTGAACTAGTTCTTCCTACTAGCCTCTTTTTATAATATTTATTTGAGAACTGATGATGATGTCCCCATTTATCCCTTTATGTCTTCCGTTGATAGTAGAATGTATGAATGAATGAATGTGATGAGGCCAAGTGTTTCACTTGGGGACTAGCAATAGTCTCTAAGTGCTGGTTACGTCAAGGGTACCCTCCCGGGACTTGATAAACTTGGTATCAGAGCCTGAGTTCATGTATCCTAGGGAGTCTATGAACCCGTGCCTAGTAGAGCCTTGTTTATGTGTGTGTTGTCGACCACACTTTATAAGCAGGAGGCTATAGGACATTAGGAATTGTCTCACTTGTTTCTTATTCCAAATTTGTGCGATAGAGTTAAACTCTATGAAAACTCTCTTCTGATTCGTGCGCTACTATAAACCTTTTAACTATGCCTCATTCACGAGGTGATAGAGATGGCGATGTTCAAACTCTTATCGATGAGATACCATGAATAAGTAGCCCGAATGGTAGAGAGACTGCACTAACTTTGAGAGAAGCCAACTAGGGTGCTAAGTTGATTGACTAGAAAGAGTTCACTACTTTTCATATGCTTTGGGAATTCGAGTTAGCTCTAGATATACCCAGACCCTGCTAGTCAAAATATTTCTCCCGATATTACTCATGAGAGAGAGAAACTTATGTCTCCAAAGAGTTTAATGCTAACACCTAAGAGTGAGATGTGAGGTTTTATAAGCCTTGAGTAGAATTTAATCATTCTGGAGTTAGAAGGATGATAATAGGAGGAAAGGGATGAGATAGCAAGAGTGATGACTGATTGAGGCTTATAGTTAGAGATATGTATCCATTAGGTAACCAGTGAAGGGAGGAGTCGATGGCCATAGAATTGATGAAAAAATGATAAGTACCCTATGATTTCCATGATGAGATGAGGTATAGAGAGAGAGAGAGAGATTTAGTGCCAAGATATGTTAGAGTGTGCCCAAACTAGAAGGAAGTGTATGCTGATGCGTTATAGTATTCATACTACTGAGGGTGGAGTGTAGATCTTGAACAGAAGGAAAGAGTGCTTTTAATGTGATGGAATAGATCTAAGTTGGGCTTATGATTGTATGTGAGAGTTCATGAGATCCATAGAGCTATAAGTTTAGCTAGATGAGGAAGTATAGTAGAGTGGGTGAGTAGTACATAAGTGGTGAAGAGAGGTGTGTGATAGATGCACATATAGTGCTAGACCCTAAGCTTGAGTTTGAGGAGTAGTATGAAAGAGGAGATAGTATCATGAGAGTAATAGTCTTAGTTGGAGATTTTTCCTCTAAGAGACTTGTCATAGTGTATGAGGATGCTAAATTGTAAGGAAAGTGATGCTATGGGTAGGGTACAAGTGCCCTTTTAGTGAGACTAGTGAAACGAGGATAGCTCAATAGATAAGAAGAGACTTGAGATGGGTATTCATGATTGTGTAAAGATGTGTGAAGCTCTAAGTTATGGTTGCTATGAGAGTCTAGACAATATCTTTGAGTTCAATGGGAAGTAAGTTGAGGTAGGCATTCTGTGTCATCTCGAGCAACCAGGTTGATTGAGGGTTTATGAATAGATGACGAGGAGTTTTCCATTATAGTCTAATTATTATACAAATAGGGTTTATGAGAACATAGAAGTTGAGTGTTAGTAGGCAAGAGAAGAGGCTAGATTCTAAGACTGTGGGAAGTAGTTATGTATGCTATAAGGATAGTAAACAGAGGTAGGAAAGGAGCTAAGAGTGATATGTTTGAAGAGAGTCTGAGCGGTTAGTTATACACACACACACACACATACACACACACATATATATATATACATATATACATATATATATACATATATATATACATATACATATATATATACATATATACATATATATATACATATACATATGTATATATACACATATACACATATATGTATATATATGTATGTATATATATGTATGTATATATATGTATGTATATATATATATGTATATATATATATATATATATATATATATATATATATATATAGGCGACTATAGCTTAACAGAAGAAGTTAAGACATTCTTGTGGGTAGTTATCCCTTGACTGTGTGGAGGTATATGCTTATATCCTAGTAGAGGAAATTGATTCACAAATTCAGAAAGAGGACCTTGAGAGCCAAGGGGGAGATGACTAAGTGGTAAACCATAGTATATCTTGAGTCTTTGATAGTGATGGGCTGATGAAGATGAGATATCAACTCTTTTCCATCTCATACGATCTTTACCCTTTAGTTGAGGTGATACTCTATTCCCTTTTGGTGTATGATTATCTTACTTATGGCCTAGCCCCATCCACATCATGTTGATTCCCGTTCATGCTGAGTTTTAAGGATGTGAAGCGATGAATTCATTCATTAATATTGATCCTACCCCATGAATCAAAGAGTTTCCAGTCCTATGTTGAAGAAGATGTGACCTGAGTTTTACACTACATATAGTTTTGTGAACTCAGAATAAATCTTGATAGACAAGAGACATTGTAATCTATGAATGTTCTTAGATAAAATTTCTCGATTGAATCGTGTTAATAATTTTTTTTGTTCCAAGCTCTTTGAGTAATTCAACTTTCCAGTCTTGATAGAAGTATTGATGATAGTAGGCGAGTTATGGGTGATGGGAGAGAATGAGTGCCCCTAAATTGTGATAATAGAGTTGAGTTTCTATCTTTGAATTAATGTTTCTTTTGAGCCTCTGTGTACTTGAGTATGCAATTCCTTGATAGTATTCGTGTCTAATAATGATATTGGAGATAAAGTTTAGATATTGTGTTCAAAGCCTATCCTTGAGAATGTGTATTAGAGTATCTAATTATTTGAGTTCTTAATGGTATTCATGCTTATTTTGCACGAAGAGGTAGTAGTTTGAGGTTTTGCCAAAGGGGAAGAAGATGAGTTCCTCCAGGTTCAAATTGTGATGTTAAGAGTAGTAGATTAATGATGAGGGTAGATGAGGAGAAGCGAGTGTGTCCTTATTATGGTATTGGTGTTAAACTTGTGCCATGTAAGGATAGAGATAGGAAGGAGGAGGGAGGTAAAACCTTATGATGAACAGTAGGTAGGTAAGAGTATATTGGAGTGACTTTGAGTGAGAAATCATTGAATGGTGGAGGTAGAAGTGCTAAGTAGGCTTGAAAATTCTAAGATATGGTTGAAGTGGTTAGAGTGATAGGATTGAATTCTGGGTTATTATTATGTGAATATTGAGGTTAGACTAGTGAGGACTTCATAATAAGGGTTTGCAGAAGAGTAGTGAGGTAGTGAAGAGAACTAGTGATCTTTTAATTAAAGCCCCTATGGAAGTTTAGAGTTGAGTATTAAGGATTTGCTTTGTATGAGTATGATCATCTTGGGAATAACGCCTTGAGGCTTAGACGTAGGCTTGAATGGAAGAGAAGGAGGTGGTTAGATGGAAATTTGAGCAAGAGTTATAAGCTTAAGTTTAGGGAGTAGAGTGCCATGAACAGGACTATAATTGAGATGAGGTTCTAAGCTTGAGAGTTGTACCTAGAGTCTTATGTATCAATGGTTTCATTCTCCTTTAGAGTTGATAGCTTCCTTCCTAAGTTTGAAAGGCTGATTGTCGAGGTGTTCAAATGATTGGAATTGACTGAGTTGTGATGTTCCATTCTTACTTGATGGTGAAAATGTCTTAAAGAGTATCTCTACTCTTGATTGGAACCGGTTTGTCTATACTGAGTGACTTCTGACTGCCTAGATTGGTTGATTGAGTATTAAAAGGAGTCTGGACTATTATTCGTGCCTGACGATGAGAATGTTGAAGGCAATGTCCTTACCCTTAACTAAATTGATTGTCTTTTCTTGAGTGGGTTGTCTATTCTTGAGTCTAAATAGGGATTGTTGATAGTGATGAGGAGTCAAAAGTTTGATTGACTGATGAGAGTGTTAAGATGAATTCTGAGTTTATTCATGCCTTGATATCCACCTTTACTAATCATTCGAAGATGAATGATCCCAAGGGGAAATAATGTAACACCCTAATTTTTTTAAGCTAAGACCGAGTCATCCTTCATATGATATAGGATTTTAATTAAGGATTCCTAATTGAGCATATATGTTAAAGTCAATTTCTTAGTATTGGAATAGAATTAGAGATGATATAAGGTCATAGTTCTAATGTAAGAATTTATGAAAGTTAGGTGAACCAATGAGTTGTAAGTTGTATATATGTGTTAGGATCAATTCTTAAGTATTTAAAGTATATTAGGAGTGATTTAGTCATAAGGGATCTTTTACATCAAGTCAAGTCCAAAGAATTTCTAGCAACTAAGCTTTCGTATGAGTCGATAGAAGGGTCAACTTCAAATGATAATATCTTCTAAAGTATAATTAACTAGGTGACCCATATTATATCAAATCGAAGATATTTGAATTATCTTTCCAACATATATGATTTCGCCTTAATCAGAGTTCGGAGTAGAAAGTTATGACAATTTTAGTGAAGGGGAAAAGAGCTATCTGAAGGTCTGCGACAGCTCCACGTCGCACCCGAAACGGGGATCCTCACTAGAATTTCAACGACATTTTTTTCTTTTATTTTGAGGGTATTTTTATCCTAAGATTTTGGGGGTCTATTTATGCTCCCCAAAACGTATAAAATGTCAGTTTTGATAATCAAAACCCTCTCTCTTCACTCCTAAATATAAACGCTGAAGAATCATCAAGAAAGTCATGAAGTTAGGATTATCTTTCAAGATTAATCCTCAAGGTAAGTTATTCTTCATAAATATCAATCTACCCAACCCAAATTTCTTCATCTATTCATGAATCTCTAATAGGATTTTAAATCATAACCTAGGGTTTCAAGAAAACGAATTCAAGAATCCCCCAACCCAAATTTCTTCATCTATTCATGAATCTCTAATAGGATTTTAAACCATAACCTAAGGTTTCAAGAAAGTGAATTCAAGAATCCCAAGAAAGGATTTCTTGACTCTTCTCCTTCAAGAATTATGATTCTTCATCAAGAACTCTAAAGAGTCTAAGTCAAGAATTCAAGAATCAAAGAGAATTCTTTCTACCAATGTCCTTCTAAGTTCTTTCACTTTAAAAGAACTACCAAGATTGAGAATTTTCTCCAAGAAAGCGAGTATTCATGAAATTTCAATGATAATATCAAAATTTAGGTATATAAGGCTAAACTAAAAGCATGAGATTGTTATCCTGTGTCCCATAGGTTATCTTAGAAGTGAATTGAAAGTTCGTGAGTCGACATGCATGATTCTTGATTATGTTCTTGAGAAATTATATTTATTATATGTATTTTTATATATGTTGATGATCATCATAAACTTATTTTCTTGAATTGAATAGTTTTGTGAGATATTGTATAAACCGTACTTATTATTTAATTAAAGATTGCATGAATGAAGATAGGGATTGAATCTAGAGCCTTTGATTAAGAATGTTGACAGAGATGGTGATTGTGAATATGAGAATGATGATAGATTAATAGAACTTGATAGTCTCTTGAGTCTCCATAAATAAATCAAATCTATCTGTCCATTCAATTGTTCCCTACTAATAATTTCCAAGTCCTAGATGAGTGTATTGATGACTGAAGTAGATGAAATTTGTGTTATTTAGATAAAACGAGGATTGAACCTTAGCTTGGTTCTACTCTTTGAGTTGATAGAATGATAGATGAAATGAGGAACCCACTTGGGAGGGGGCGTTGGCTGTGTAATAGTTCGGCCTTGACAGAGTATGAGCTTTCTTGAGTCTTGGGAGGAGTACTAGCACCGAAATGGATAAGAGTGAGCCCCACTCATACTCATTAACTACGTGACCAGCGTAGGAGAGGATTGGACCATGAAAGTGGATGTTTCCTTTGTCCTACAGAGGACTTGACATACTTCTTTAGGATCCCTAACAGACTCATCTTTTACCCCCACATGGTACTGGATGGATGTGGCAACGGCATTTCTTTATATCACTTCTGGCTTATAGGGGGTGATTGTCGGTTATAGAAACTTCCATATAGTATTCCCTCTTGATAGTGCTCTGATGTTAATGTAATGGTATAAGGTGATGGATGTGATTGGTGATTTGTCTATTATTTATTCTTTCTTTAGATAGACATTTGGCATGTTGACTGCTTTCTACATTTAGTTGATTGTTATTGTTATTTTATTCTACCTATTTTCGGTTTCACTCAGCTATTTTACATACCAGTACTTTTCACGTATTGATGTCTTCCTCTGGGACTGCATCATTTCATGATGTAGATAAATGATTTCGAGATTGTCAACCGGCACACCATTGAGGATTGGAGTTCAGCTGATTTGGTGAGCCTCCCTTACTTTGAAGGATCCCTTATATTTATTTTCATCTTGCCTTAGAGTTAGATTGATTAGCTTTATTCTGATTGACGTAGTCATGAGTCTGTCATTGGCACCACCTGATAGTGATAGAGGCTTCAAAGACTAGAGTCGAATATTCATGTAAGATTGTGAGTTAGTTCTTCCTACTAGCCTCTTTTTATAATATTTATTTGAGAACTGATGATGATGTGCCCATTTATCCCTTTATATCTTCCACTGATAGTAGAATGTATTAATGAATGAATGTGATGAGGCCAAGTGGTTCACTTGGGGACTAGTAATAGTCTCTGAGTGCTGGTTACGCCTAGGGTTACCTCCCGGGACGTGACAGAAAATGAGGGAAAAATGAAGAAATGGAAAAGTCACGCAGAGAGTATTCAACAATGGTTATATCTTTCTTTCACACCAACAATGCTTTTTTGAGATGTTAAAATTATGAAAGGGGAAAATGTGCTAATAAGGCCTTACATATCACCTAAAAAGATGTGTGATGTATCCTATTTTTTTGTGTTAAATTTAAAAAATGGGAAACATACTAATACTTCTCCAAAAATGTTGTGTCTACCTCCGCCATATGCAACAATACATTCATTTATTTATTTATGATGCTTTTAATTTTTTTTTTAAAATGGGAAAACGTACTAATTCTTCTCATTATTTTATTATGATGCTTTTAATTTTTCAAATAGATGTGATGTATGTTTTTTTGGGAAAATAATCATTTAATAATATTTGTATTCTTGATTACTACAAAATAATAACGGAAAGGGAAATATAAAATAAAAAATTAATAAATTTTAATAAATGTAGATGATTGGTTTTAAATAATGTATTAAAAAATAATTTTAAATATATATAATAAATTACTTACTTCATTATAAATATAATTTGTTTTAATAAATAATATTCAAAAATGATAAGAATATCCTATCACTATATAGTATACCTTACCAAAAGGCATACAATCTAGATATTAACTATATAATATAAATTACTTATACGTGACCTATAGATTAATCATATATTATGATACACTCACAAAAAAATATAAATCAATCGTATTTAAAATATGCACTAACTATATATATCTATACTTGTAATTTTTTTTATAATTATATTAGCCTAATAACATGCTAAAACAACTATACTTTCATGAACTAAAATCAATGTGCAGTAAATTTCTCAATATACAAGACCCACATGTAAAATCAACTTTAAATCATGCATTTTGGGCCACACAACAAAAACTGCTAGGTGAAAAACACATCACTACATCGTGAAGAGGACACGAAGAGAATTTTGTACTAAAGCGCACCCAAGGGACATCGCAGAAGCATCGCAAACAGCTCACTAGAAATTGTCGCAAACAGCTCACTAGAAATCGTCGCAAACAGCTCACTAGAAATCGTCCCTTAAAAATTTATAATTTCTATTCTTTCGCTCTTAAATCGAGGTTAGACTCTTTTTCACCTAATTTTGACCCCCTGATCATAAATATGAAGTTAGATTTTTGAAATAACTAATGGATTTTGAGATATAAGGAAATCAAAATTTTGGGCTTTCCGAGGCACATTTTTGGGCACTTTTTAGGGTCATTTCACTAACCCCAATTTAAGAGCAAAGATGTAGCAATTACAAAATTTCATGAATGGAATTTCTAGAGAGGAATCCGCGTCGCTGGCTATTAACATGGTGCCTAATTTTTTTAGTTCGTCCAAAATATTCTAAGTGTTGGGCTCAAGTATTCCCAAACGTGTTTTTATCTATACTTAACCAAATTTTATACTTATATCATCGTAAACATTTCCCAAAACTAACAAATACTTAGTCATATTTTCACTCCCCAAACTCAAGTCCGAAACCCTCATCCCAAGCTAAGGTATTCCTGCAAAGGTTCTTTTTCAAGCTTCAAGTCTCCATTTTCAATTTTCACCAAGTTCATCTCTAAGCTAAGGTATGTGGATTTTTTTCATGGGTTCCTTTCACCCATAATGCTCAAGCCTCCTTTGACTCAAATTGCATGATTTAAAGTTGATTTACAAATGGTCTTGCTTATTTTGAAATTCATTGCACACTATGTTAAAGCTACGTAAAGTTGTGATTGTTTTGCCATGTTTTGAGCTATAGAACTCTGATCTATTATAAGACTTGAGAAGGGGTTTTGATGTATATTGCTTGAGGGTATTGCAAGGTATTTATTGATGGATTTAAAATGGATTTTCTTGCATGATTTCATCTCTATATTTCATGGTTTTATACTAGCATTACACACCTTCTAAGTGTTTGATAAATTGTCCTTATAGACCCCAAGGTGTTTGATAAATTGTCAGGATATGGTTTCTTGAGGAGTTGAAGGTCCAAAGCATGAGATATGATATGAATGACTAATATGATGATGAAATGAGCATATATATATAATATACTCTATATAAAGTGTTGCATTAGGCTATAATCGATCCTAGGGGACAAGAGCCCGGGTAACCATGTTGGGGGTTTATACTCATCAACTATGTGAAGGGTTTATACTTAGTCACCGTGTTGACAAGGTGTGATTATACCACATAACTACCAAGGGGTTTATACCTTGAATAGCTTCCTTGGTCTCTTCTACACATATGATATCCTGTATGAGCATGAGTTACATAAGCATGTTTTACTTAAGCATTGATCATACATGCCATATTGTTATATTTTGCCTATTACTTAATACTATATATTTTGATTATGATGCCTATCTATTGTTGCATTGCATCCTACATACATAGTACATTCAAACGTACTAATTTATACTCTTGCCTATATGATATCACCATGTAGGAACCGGGAGCCCAGGTTGATTATCCTCCTCCATGTGGCTAGTTTGGTGCTATTCAAGCAAGTTGATGAGTCCTCTACTTTGGGGACCTTAGTCTACACTCTCTCTTGTTATCTATTGAGACACTCTTATTTATGTTCTATTTGACTATGAGGGTGAGCCCGGTTGCTTTGTCTTGGCCCCGCTCAAATCTATGTATTACGTCACCACCCAAGCCTAGGGCCTAGACGTGACATGGCGAATGGGGAACCCGAGGGAACCCCAACCAAGCCTCTCAACTTGTCATTATACATCACTGGTCGCGAAAGCATATAAAAGACAGAAAACAAGCATAAGGAGCGAAGGGACTAAGGGATAGCTGCCAAAACATCAACGTCAAGACAAGGAGTCATAGCTCATATCATAATTACATATCTTCTCCAATAACACCTCTAAACACATAAATAGAGCGGGAGCCAAGACAAAGTAATCGGGCTCACCCTCATAGTCAAAATAGAAA
>DF359908.1:39252-50030 GCA_000787875.1 Solanum virginianum
GCGATTGTTTTGCCATGTTTTGAGCTATAGAACTCTGATCTATTATAAGACTTGAGAAGGGGTTTTGATGTATATTGCTTGAGGGTATTGCAAGGTATTTATTGATGGATTTAAAATGGATTTTCTTGCATGATTTCATCTCTATATTTCATGGTTTTATACTAGCATTACACACCTTCTAAGTGCTTGATAAAATGTCAAGATATGGTTTCTTGAGGAGTTGAAGGTCCAAAACATGAGATATGATATGAATAACTATATGATGATGAAATGAGCATATGTATATAATATACTCTAGATAAAGTGTTCCATTAGACTATAATCGATCCGAGGGGACAAGAGCCCGGGTAACCAAGGCGGGGGTTTATACTCATCAACCATGTGAAGGGTTTATACTTAGTCACCGTGTTGACAAGGTGTGATTATACCACATAACTACCAAGGGGTTTATACCTTGAATAGCTTCCTTGGTCTCTTCTACACATATGATATCCTGTATGAGCATGAGTTACATAAGCATGTTTTACTTAAGCATTGATCATACATGCCATATTGTTATATTTTGCCTATTACTTAATACTATATATTTTGATTATGATGCCTATCTATTGTTGCATTGCATCCTACATACATAGTACATTCAAACGTACTAATTTATACTCTTGCCTATATGATATCACCATGTAGGAACCGGGAGCCCAGGTTGATTATCCTCCTCCATGTGGCTAGTTTGGTGCTATTCAAGCAAGTTGATGAGTCCTCTACTTTGGGGACCTTAGTCTACACTCTCTCTTGTTATCTATTGAGACACTCTTATTTATGTTCTATTTGACTATGAGGGTGAGCCCGGTTGCTTTGTCTTGGCCCCCACTCTTATTTATGTAGTAAAGGTGGTTGTTAGACATGTTATGTATCTATGAAATGAGTTTGACTATTGTCTCTTGACTATGATATCGTGCTAAGTAGAGGTGGTTATTGGACATTTTATGTATTTATGAAAAGAGCTTGACTTTTGTCTCTTGATTAGGATATTGTGCAAGCTTGTCCCTTAGCCCCAGTTTTCCCCATTTCTTTATCTTTGATGCTTGATTTATTGCTTCCGTGACCAAGATGTGTAATGATGCTTTATGAGGCTTGGTTGGGGTCCCTTCAGGTTCCCCTTGTGCCATGTCACGTCTAGGCCCTAGGCTTGGGTTGTGACAAGCATTGTATTAGAGCACTAGGTTGATAGATCCTTAGAGTTCAACCCACTGCGTCGATTAGAGTCCTATTCATGGTTGTGAAGCACGCCATGACTATGAGTACGAGGCTATGAGACATTTTAGGAAATGTTTCCTTTCATCATGTTCTACGCCATTCTATAGAGTTGTAGTGATTTTCCCCCTAATGATTATTTTTCACTATACTAGATCATGCCAAACACTAGAGGACGAAGGGCCCAAACTCCTGAGGATCAACCTACCTATGGTGAGCTCCGGGATGCTCTCACTGTGCTTGCCCAAGTGGTGGCCAACCAAGTCAATCAAGGGGCCCAAGACCCTCATGCTACTACCCCAGGAGGTAGGGTAAGAAACTTCATGAGTATGAATCCTTTGGTTTTCTATGGGTGAAAGGTGGATAAAGATCCACAAGGGTTCATTGATGAGGTTTACAAAATCTTGAATATTATGGGTGTTGAGCCAAATGAAAAGGCGGAGTTGGTGGTGTACCAACTCAAAGGAGTAGCTCAAATATAGTATGACCAATGGAATGATGAGAAGGGGATTGATAATGTGGTGCTTTGGGAGGATTCTACTTGGCTTTCCTTAACTGATTTTTTCCTCTTGAGCTTCAGGAAGATAAGTTGGTGAAATTTATGATCTTGAAACAAGGTGCTACGAGCGTGAGGGAGTATGCCCTTAAGTTTAATCAACTTTCAAAGTATGCTCCTCATTTGGTGGTTGATCCTAGATATAGGATGAACAAGTTTGTTATGGGGGTCTTCGACTTGGTGAGTAAAGATTGCTGGTCTGCCATGCTAATTAGTAACATGGAATTGTCTCGGTTGATGATATATGCCAAGCAAATAGAGGAGGAAAAGATGAGGAAGAGAAAGGAGCATGAGGTCAAAAAGGCTCGATTTGAGGGTAAATTCCTAAATGGGGCTAAATTTCATCAAGAAAAAGTGCCTCGTCATGCTACCAATAGGGGGTTTTCCAATGACTTACCTAGACCACAACGTGTTGGTGGGGTGGCTCCTATTGATGTGTGCCCTAAATGTGCAAGGAGCCATGGAGGCCCATGTTTGAAGTGTTCTAATGCATGCTATGAATGTGGGGCATTTGGTCACAAGAAGGTAGATTGTCCAAGAAATCGTGGCAAGGTCCGGGGTGCTAATTCGGTTCCTTTGGGGAGAGGTGGTCCTCAAGGTGGTACCCCTAAGGAACAATTAATTTTATGCTCTACATTGAAGCCAAGGGGTTGGTGAGGTCCCCGATGTTGGTACTAGTATGTTGAAAATCTTTGACTTTGATATGTATGCTTTGATTGATCCGAGTGCCACTCTTTCCTTTATTACTCCTCTTGTTCCTAAAAGGTTCCATGTTGTCTCGGAGTTATTGCATGAGTCATATGAAGTGTCTATCCCTATTGGTGCCTCTGCTATTACTAGGAAAGTTTATAGAAGTTGTATTTGCATTTTCCATAAGTTGTTACCTTATAATCTTGTTGAATTCAACATGGTAGATTTTAATATCATACTTGGGATGGATTGGTTCAATGCTTACTATGGTTCTATTGATTGTAGAACCCATAGGGTCAAGTTTTAATTTCATAATGAACCCTTCCTTGGGTGGGAAAGTCAAGATATGGTTGTCAAGGGTAGATTTATTTCATGCATTAAAGCCCGTATGTTGATTTCTAAGGAATGTTTGTATCATCTTGTGAGGGTTCAAGATGTAGAGTCTAAAGTCCCTTCTATTGAGTTGGTCCCCATTGTAAATGAGTTTTTTGATCTCTTCCCAAATGACCTTCCTGGTGTCCCTCCCGGAAGGGAGATAGATATTGGCATAGATCTTCTCCCTGATACTCAAGCTACAAGGAGTTAAAGGAACAACTGAAAGATTTGTTGGAAAAAGGATTTATTAGACCTAGTCAATCACCTTGGGGGTGCTCCGGTGTTGTTTATGAAAAAGAAGGATGGGTCACGTAGAATGTGCATTGACTACCGGCAACTCAATGGGGTCACTATAAAGAATAGGTATCCTCTTCCAAGGATTGATGACTTGTTTGACCATTTGCAGGGGGCTAGCTTCTTCTCTAAGATTGATCTTCGGTCCGAGTACCATCAAGTGAGGGTGAGGGAGTGTGATATTTCCAAGATGGCCTTCTGGACTAGATATGGGCATTATGAGTTTGTTGTGGTGTCATTTGGGTTGACTAATGCACCGGCCATCTTCATGGACCTAATGAATAGGGTCATTTAACCTACCTTGATTCCCTTGTTGTCTTCATTAATGATATATTAATCTATTCTCATAGTAGGGAGGAGTATGTGGGGTATTTGAGGATTGTGTTGCAAAGGTTGAGGGAGGAGAAATTGTATGCGAAATATGATAAGTGTGAATTTTGGGTGAAGGAGGTTACATTTTTGGGTCATGCGGTGTCGGGGGATGGTATAAAAATGGACCCTAAGAAAATCGATTTGCTTAGGAATTCGCCTAGACTATTGACCCCATCGGATATTAGGAGCTTCTTGGGCCTTTCGGGTTACTATAGAAGATTTGTGAATGGGTTCTCCACCATTGCTTCCCTTATGACCAAATTGATTCAAAAGAAGGTTAAGTTTATGTGGACCGATGAATGTAAGAGAAACTTTCAAACATTGAAGGATAGGCTTGTGTTCGCTCCTATATTGTCACTACCGGATGGGCTTGAGGGTTTTGTTGTGTATTGTGATGCATCTAGAGTTAGTTTGGGTTGTGTGCTAATGAAAAATGGTAAAGTCATAGCCTATGCTTCTAGACAACTCAAGGTGCATGAAAGGAATTACCTTACCCATGATCTAGAGTTAGCTATCGTTGTTTTTGCATTAAAGATTTGGCATCACTATTTTTATGGGGTGCATGGGGATGTCTTCACCAATCATAAGAGCCTCCAATATGTCTTCACTCAAAAAGATAGATCAATTTACGAGCTTTAATGCAAGAGATGAATCTACCCTTGACTACCACATCATGACTCTCCCAATCAAGAACAGGTTCATTTGGGAATTGAAATTTGACCCTATGGGTTCTACAATCAATAGAGCCATAGTATGCATGCAACCAACCCAATCCAAGAATGACATCAAAATCAACCATATCCAACTCAACAAGATCACAAGGAAATATTTTATGCAAATGGGACAATTCTATAGACCTTTCTAGCAACAATAGATGGACCAATAGGAGTTGACACCTCATATAACTCACACAATAATTTGGGCACAACGTGGAACTTTTTGGCAATAAAGGGGGTAACAAAAGAAAAAGTGGCACCCGGATCAATCAATGCGTACACATCAAAATAAAAAACTTCCAATATACCGGTAATAACATCGAGTACCTCATCAACCCCTTGCCTCCCATGTAAAGCATAAAACCAATTATGCCTTGGGGAAAATCTTGTCGACCACCTCTCCCTAAAGGAACCGCATTAGCACCTTGTGGATGAACCTCCTTACCCTTGTTGGGATTTAGAGGGAAATCCAACATCTTATTCCCAACTTCTCCACACCCATAACATGTACTAGTATCCCTCAACTACGGACCACTATGACCCTTACCACATTTCGAACACCCACCATTAGGAACCACACCCCTAATACCTTAGGCCCTTGGATAATCATTGGAAACCCTCTTATGAAATGCATGAAAAGACTTTTGGCCTTGATTAAATCGGCCACCCTGTAGACTATGGAACTTTCCCTCAAAATGGCCCCTTTGGCCTCATGACCCCTTTTTTTCCTCAACTTCTCCTCTTCTATTTGTTTTGCATAGGTGATCAAATGGGACAAATCTATGTCGCTAATCAACAAAGCGGATCGGCACTCCTCACTCACCCCAAGAGGGAAGAACCAATTAAGGAAAGTCGCCTTGAACTCCTCCCAAAGTACCACATTGTTGACCTCTTTCTCCTCTTTCTATTGATTGTACCATATTTGTGCAACCCCTTTGAGTTGGTAGGCTGCCAACTCTACCTTATCCTCTAACCTCACACCCATGATAGCCAAAATCTTGTAAATCTCATCAATGAATTCTTGAGGGTCCTCATTCACCTTTGACCATAGAATTCCGAGAGATTTATCCTCATGAAATCTCTTACCCAAGATGACGATGTAGGAGCACGAGGGGCTTGAGCCCCTTGGTTGGCTTGATTAGTCAAGACTTGTGCAAGCAAAGTGAGAGCATCCTGAAGCTCTCCATTAGCCGATTGATCCTCGGGTGAGCGGGCTTTTCTTCCTCTCATGTTAGGCATGATCTAGCATAGCAAAAAACAATCGTTAGGGGAGAAATCTTACCTCAACTTCTATAGCACAACATAGAGTAAAAAGAAGGGAAACATTTCCTAAATGCCTCATAGTGTCTTGGTCATAGTTGTTGTGCACAATATAACCATGAACAAGACTCTAATGGACGCAGTGTGTTGGACACCGAGGACCTAATAACCTAGTGCTCTGATACCAAGTTTATCACAACCCAAGCCTAGGGCTTAGACATGACATGGTGCATGGGGAACCCGAAGGGACCCCAAGCAAGCCACTTAACTTATCATTACACATTCTTGGTCGCGGAAGCAATAGAATACAATAAGAGATAGTAAATAGGGACAACGGGGCCAAGGGACAACTTTCATATCATAAACATGAAAAGTGAAGAGAGAGTCAAAGCTTATAGCAAAATACAACACATGTCCAACAAAACCTCTAAAACTTAGATACTTAGTGGTGGCCAAGACAACCTACCGGGATCACCCTCATAGTCAACATATACATAAAAGAAGATAGTCTTGGAACATAGTATGAGATCATAAACATCATCTGCGAAATGGAGGACTCACCAAAGAGCTTGAGATAAGTTGTACTAGCCATGTAGAGGTGGATGATCAAGTGGGGATCCAGTTCCTACATGGTGACATCATGCAGGCATAGAGTATGCATTAGTATATTTGAATGTACTAAGTATGTAGGATGCAATGCAACAATAGATAGGCAACATAAGAAAAATGTAATATCATAGTCAATAGATATCATAATAATAATATGACATGTATGAATGATGCTTGAAGTAAAACATGCTTATAATATAACATAGGAAATGGGTAAGTATATAGCAATATGGTATGTATGAATGATGTTTGAAGTAAAACCATGGTTATATAGAACATAATACATGTGTAAGGAGAGACCATTATTAGTGAATATCCAAGGCCTACCACCCCTTTGGAGAGGCAAATGAGGTACGAACCCCTCAATAGGTTGATGAGGTACAAACCCCCCAACATGATCCCTTCTATTATTCATCTTGGGTTGTATGTATTGTCCAATTATGATGGTAAAACTTGGGTCAAACCCCCCAATATGCTTGATAAGGTACAAAACCCCCAACATGGTTGATGGAGTACAAACCCCCTCCCCCAACATGGTTATCAAGGTACAAACCCCTCGACATGGTTGAACGAGCCTACAATAGATACTTAGTAACACCCTCAAGAGTGAAATCAAGCTGGAAAATTCAATGTAAAACCATCAATAGATACTTGGTTACACCCACAAGCCATATATATCAAAGCCCTTCATCAAATCTGATAATAGGTCTTAGAGTCATTACTCAAAACATGCTAAAACAACCATAATTTCATGAAACCCTAACATAGTGTTTAGTAAAATTCATAATATTTAAGACGCACGAGTAAATCAAATTTAAATCATTCATTTTAGGCAAAAAAGATCTTGGGTATCATGGGCGAAAGGAACCCATGAAAGAAACCCACATACCTTAGCTTATAAGAATAACTTGATGATGATTAGAGATGGAAACTTGAAGCTTGAATGAGGACCTTAAGATCCGGATAAGTTTTGGGACTTGAATTAGGAGTGAAATATTTGGCTAAGTGTTTGAGTGAGTATTGGGGAATGTTTTGAATGATATGAGGGTAAAATATGGCTGAGTATAGGTATTTTCACATTTGGGAACACTTAGGACCAAGACCAAAGGCCTTGGACCAAACAAGAAAAACAATGCGCAAAATACACTGTAGCGCCCTTGGTGAATTGCGCCCGAGGCAAGGATCGTCTCCATAAATCACATTTATGCAATTTTCAAATTTTACTATGGTTGATCTTAAATCGAGGTTAGACCCATCTTCCACTCAATTTGACCCCTGACCAAGAATATGAAGTTGGATTTTTTATATCACGTACTGATTTAGAGATATATAGAAATTATGATTTTGGATACTTCTGAGGCACATTTTCGGGCACTTTTTGGGGTCGTTTCACAATTTATGTAGAAAGGAAAGTTGGACACCATGGTTGAAAGGACTCAATGGTATAAACCCACATATCTCAACTTTAGAGATTTACTTCATGAAAATTTTAATGAGAACTTGAAGGTTACATGAAATCCTTAAATCTTGAATGGGGAACCCGAAGGAACACCAAACAAGCCTCTTTGCATATCATTACACATCCTTGGTCGCAGAAGCACATAATATCGACAATAAGAGAAGATATTTAAAAAGGGAAAAGGGCTAAGGGACATCTTTGATACCATAAAAACAATAAGCAAGAGAGTCAAGGCTCATCATGATTACACCACATGTCCAACAACACCTCTACTACACAGATAAGAGCGAGGTCCAAGACAAGAAACTAGGCTCACCCTCATAGACATAAGTATACGATAAAGTAAAGAGAATCTTAATACATAGAATAAGAGAATAGTTATTATCCCTAGAATGGAGGATTCACCAAAGGCTAATCTTAAATAATCCATCTAGTCACAAGAAGAATCAATAGGATCTCCTGTTTCTACATGGTAACATTATGTACGCATAGAGTATGTGTTAGTACATTTGAATGTGCTAAGTATGTAGGATGCAATGCAACAAGAGATAGGCAACATAGTCAAAATGCATAAGAATAAGCAATAGATAGCATAATAACAATATGACATGTATGATCAGTTCTTAAGTAAATCATGCTTTGCAAATCATCCATCTTACATAGCACATAATATATAAGTGTGGGAAGAAATATCAACCAACATAAGATAAGACCTAGCAAGCTAGAACTCAGAATCCTAATGTTACCCCTACACCGGAAGAAAGGGGGAAGTTACTTACCAAGGTAAACCTCCTAATGACTAAGCGGATCCACTAAGCCTTATGTGAACTGGGTACTCGCCTCTAGTTTTTGGACTCAGGTACTCACCTTAATCCCTCATATTTAAGGTACTCGACTCTTAGAGATTTAGGGACTCACCTCTAATCCCTTCACCTATGGTGGCACGTAGTTCTAAGACTTGGGGACTCACCTCTAGTCCACTCAATGCTAAGTCTAATCCCATGGAATATATAATATAATCATACTTTAATAACTTGACACAACCATAGAGACATGCACGAGTACCTTTCAACATCATTGACCTCAAATGGGGTGCCTAATCATCATACATAAGAATGGGACATCACCCTTACATTAGCATCAACATCAAAGGTTCACAAGAGGTAAAATCTTTGAAAAAGAGGATTGATTCGGCCCGACAACATCATCAACATTTCCATGAATTTGACATATCTTAAAATCATCATGAAGTCTTTTAACTCATAACCCATGCATTGAACCTCGAATTTCTCATGAAATTATAACTGGACATTTTATCAAACACTTGGGCGTGTGTAGTGCTAGTGTAAAACCATGTCATTCAAGAGTGAAAGCATGCAAGTAAATCCCATGTAAAATCATTAATCAACCCTTTGTAACACCCTCAAGCAACATATATCAAGAACCTTCATCAAACACAACATTAGATCAAAGATTTAGAGCTCAAAACATGCTAAACAACCATACTTTCATGAACTCAAATCACTGTGCAGTAAATTTTTTAATATACAAAACCTACATGTCAAATAAACTTTAAATCATGCAATTTAAGTAGAAAAGAGGATTGGGTACCATGGGTGAAAAGACCTAATAGTTGAAACCCACATACCTTAGCTTTTGTAGAAACCTTGAAGAAGATTGGAGATGGAGACTTGAAGCTTGAGGGAATTCCTTAGATTCGGATAAGTGTTTTGGGACTTGAATCTTCAGAGAAATATTAGTCTAAGTATTTTAGTGAGTATTTGGGAAACATTTAGGATGATATGATGGTGAAATAAGGCTAAGTATAGGTATTTTCACGCATGGGGATCCTTGGGCGCAAGACCCAAAGCCTTAGACCCAAAAACAGAAAAAAGCTCAAGAATACACACTGGCGCGTCACTCCAGCATTGCATAAACCTTGCTAGAAATTGTATTTTTCCAACGTCTGAATTTTTGTACGGTTGCTCTAAAATTGGTGTTAGACCCTTTACCCTATATATTTGACCCCCTGAACAAGAATATAAAATCAAATTTTCAAAATAACGAGTGAATTTTTAGATATATGAAATTTAAAATTTCGGGCATTACAAGGCACATTTTCGGGCACTTTTTGGGGTCATTTCAATATCTCCCCCTTGGGAACATTCGTCCCCAAATGTAAAAGAGATGTATAAGACAAGAGTGATCATAAATGAATCAGCCCCAACAAGAATGTAACATTACATTTAAAACACCATTTTCAAAATCTCAACATTGTATAAGACAAGAGTGATCATAAAAAATCAGCCCCAGCATGGATGCAACATTACATTTAAAACACCATTTTTAAAAACTCAACATAAATGTAAAATCATAAGTTTGTCAAGTTAAACATGAATGCATATAAATGACATAGAGGCTGAAACATAAGACTTGGAACCATAGAAAGGACTTGGCATGTCATCATAAGCTTGAACAGAATGAAAGAAATACAGATATTACTTCTCTATGCCTACACCGGCTCCCCAAGAGACTTTACGAATAGACGACTCCCCCTCCCCCAAAAGGTCCTTGACGATCACTGCATCAATATCGATTAATTTCTCCGCTCATCCATCCAACACCTCCACCGGGATCCTCTCCTAAGCCAACTTATCCTCCACATCACCCATAATCTCAACGAATGCTATATTACTAGAGTCAGCAACACATCCCATCCAAATGCGACCTTACCAACTTTCTCTACACTCTAAAAGGACTCACAACCGTAACTCATTGTCAACCTTAACCACACCTATTCCACTTATTGCCACCAACTACCATCTCCCCCTTGGGAGACAACTTCCACTCTATCATCTTCACGCCCAAAACTTCCAACTCTAATAAGGTGGAATCAAGGCCTTGCCTAACCTAGACCTCTTAATCAAAGAAGATTTAGAACTATGAAGAATGCTACACCACCATGCTCAACTTCCCTCAACGTAACTTCCAACCTAAACAAACGATGGACTCCACTAGTCTCCGCTTTGCCAATATCAACAACACATGCTAGGCTACCTAGAGCATTGACCACAACATTAGCCTTAACGGGGAAAAATAATGTACACTCATTCATAATCCTTAAAGAATTTTAACCACCTTCTTACTATCCACAATGCACACCTATCATATTTAGCAAACAACCTCTCATCCT
>DF359908.1:55037-68761 GCA_000787875.1 Solanum virginianum
TTCGGACCTAATAAGGCCACCTCTCCCACTTCAAACCACCCAATCGGTTATCTACATCGTCTACCACAAATGGCCTCATCTAAAATCAACCTCCTCAAGTCATCAACATTAGGCACACCCAATCTACCTTGGCACCTAAGGGCACCATCTCCCCCTTAGGAGAAAACCTTCACCTTACCATCTCTCATAAAGGCCTTCAATTCTAACAAGGCGGGGTTAAGATCTTGTTTTACCTTTACCTCCTTAACCAATGAAGATTTAGAACCATCAACCACCACTACACCACCACTGTCAACTTTTTCCAACCTAACCCCCAATCTAGCCAATATATGGACCTCTTTAGCCACCTCTTTGCCACAATTATCTACATGGCTAGGCTACCTATTGACACCCTACTCAAAGCATTGGCCACAACATTAACCTTACCGGGATGATAATGCACACCTATATCATGATCCTTAAGGGATTCTAATCATCTTCTTTGTCTCAAGTTGAGTGACACATATTGGAGACTCTTATGATTGGTAAACACATCAACATGCACCTCATACAAATAATGATGCCAAATTTCCAAGGGAAATACCACAGCGGGCAATTCAAGATCATGGGTAGGATAATTATTTTCATACACCTTATGTTGTCTAGAAGTATAGACTATCACCGTACCATTTTGCATCAATACACAACCCAAACAAATTCTTAAGGCATCACAATACACGATAAACCCTTTTAACCTTTCCTGTAGGGACAAGATAGGAGCAAAGACAAGCTTATCCTTCAAAGGTTGGAAATGCCTTTCATACTCATTAGTCGACACAAATTTAGCCTTCTTTTCAGTCAGCTTAGTCATAGGAGAAGCAATAGAAGAGAACCCAATCACAAACCTCCGGTAATAACCCGATAAACTTAGAAGCTCCTAATATCTCATCATTTTTGTAGCACCACCCTCAAATGACTAGCATGCTCCTCCTCACTATAGGAATAGATCAAAATATCATCAATGAAAACCACCACAAATAAATCAAGGTAGGGTTTAAAGACCCAATTCATAAGATCCATGAAGATAGCCGATGCATTAGTCAATCCGAAGGACATAATCACAAACTCATAGTGCCTAAACCTAGTCTAGAAGGCCATCTTACAATGTCACACTCCCTTCACTTTCACTTGATGATACCCAGATAGAAGATTAATCTTAGAGAAGTTACTAGCCCCTTGAAGTTGATCAACTAGACCATCAATCCTTGGTAGAGGATACTTACTATTTATGGTGACCCTAATAAGTTGTCGATAATCAATACACATTCTATGGGAACCATCCTCCTTTTATATAATGATAATGGGAAGCTCACTAGGAAAGACACCAAGGAACTCATTAACCACCACAACCAACTCTATAGGAATGACTTTTGACTTAATGTCCCTAACCCTCACGAGATGATATACACTCCCCTTAGAAATTAACTTATAGGATTGAATACAAGAATTTAATCTACCCTAGACTACCACATCATGAATCTCCCACTCACTAACGGGCTAGTTAGGGAATTGGAATCTAACTCTATGGGTCCTACAAATAAAGGAGACATAATTTATATGCAACTAAACCACCTCAAGTATGACATCAAAATCCACCATATCTAATTCAACATTGTCACAAAATAAGATCTATGCAATATAACCACAGAACAATTCTTATAGTCTTTCCTAGTAACAATAGACTTACCAATGGGGTAGACACCAAACATTCAGACAACAACTCGGGGCACATATAAAGCCCACTTGTAATAAAAAGGAATGATGAAAGAAATAGTGGCACCCAGGCCCATCAATGCATACACATCAAAGTCAAAGGAAATTTCATCAAACCTGTAGCAACATTGGGCGCCTCATCCCCTCTTTGCTTCCCTTGAAGAGCATAAAATTTATTGTACCATGGGGTACCACCTTGATGACCTTCCCTTCCTCTTTGACCCATATTAGTACCTTGACCTTGAGGACCATCACCCCTATATTTGGGTTGAGCATGAGGACAACCCCTAACTTTGTTCTCGAATCCATCACAACCAAAGAAAGAATTAGATTTCCTCAAACATGGGTCACTATGGCCTTTCCCACACATTGGGCATCTAGGACAAGTCACTCCACCATTGTCCTCAGGCTTGTCATATGGATGCCTACCACCAATTCGGGCTCTCTTAGCCTTTTTCTCTCCACTATTACTATTTGAAGTCTCAAGGGTGCCTACTAATCAATTGAGTTGGGCAATTATGACCTTGGCCAACACCCATAGAATATTACGAACCTTCGCATTTGATATGTCACTATCTTGAGTAACCTGAGATATATTTTAAAATTTAATGTTAGGAATTGGTAATAAGCCCTAGTGGACCATGATCTAACAGACGACATAGATCATGAAGAAGTGACACATTACCTAAAATGCCTCATGGCCTCTTTCTCATAGTCATGGTGCATTTCACAACTATGAATAAGATGCTAATGAACATGATGTGTTAGATGCTGAGGATTATTAACAACCTAGAACTTTGATGCCATCTTTTTCATGACCCGGACCTAGGGCCTAGACGTGACACGATGAATGAGAACTCAGAGGGACCCCAAACAAGCCTCTTAGCATATCGTTACACATCCTTGGTCATGGAAGCAATTAAACAACAATAAGAGGACGTAAAATAAGGGTAAAGGAGTTAAGAGAGTCTTTCATAGCTTAAAAACTTACAAGAGTCAAGAGAGTCAAGTTTGAGCATCATTACATCACTTGTCCAACAACACCTCTAAACATAGAATTGAGCGAGGGCCAAGACAACTTTTCGGGCTCACCCTCATAGTTAAAAGTATACAATAAAAGATAGAGAGTCTTTGCATAACGTAAGATTAAAATATATCATTCTTAGAGTTGAGGACTCACCAAACTTGCTTCAAAGATAATAGAGCTCCAGTTCCTACATGGTAACATCATGTAGGCATAGAGTAAGCATTAGTATGTTTGAAAGTACTAAATATATAGGATGCAATTGATCAAGAGATAGATAATATAATCAAAATGCATAAACATAAGATAGAGATAGTATATTAGTAACATAGCATATATGATCAATGCTTGAGGTAAAACATGCGTATATAGAACATAATACTAGGTAGTAAAGGACCATCTTCATAGATGAAGCAACATAGTACTTGAAATCTAAGGTATGCCACCTGCTTGGAAGGTGGATGAGATACATACCCCTCATCTTTGGCAGTACGGGATTGCCACCACCCGACAAGATGGATGAGGTATATACCCCTCATCAATAGTAGTACGGAATAACGACCACCTGACAAGGTGGATGAGATACTTATCCCTCATCTATGGTAGTACGGGGTTGCCACCACTTGACAAGGTGGATGAGGTACATACCCTCATCTATGGTAGTTCGAGATTGTCACCACTCGACAAGGTGGATAAGGTACATACTCCTCATCTTTGGTATGGTCAACTTGTAACACTATAGATACTTTTCATGATAAAAACTCATATATAAATTTCATTCATCATTAAAAAGTCACTTAACTCATATACCATGCATTAGGCTTTCAACAACTTAAGATACCTTAATCGTACATTTTATCAAACACTTGGCGGTGTGTAATGCTAGTATAAAATCATACAATTCAAGAGTGAAATTATGCAAGAAAACTTGAAGTAAATCAGCCCACCAACACTTAGTAATACCCTCAGGCAATATACATTGAAACCCTTCATCAAATCTCAAAATAGATAATAGATTCATAGCTCAAAACATGCTTAAATAGTCACACTTTTATGATACTACAACATTGTTCATAGTCAAATTCATAATAATTAAGACCCACAAATAAATTAAGTTAAAAATATACAATTTATGTAAAAAGATAGGTTGGGAACTATGGGTGAAAGGACCCAATAGTTGAAACCCACATACCTCAACTTTGGAGATTTCCTTGATGAGGATTTGAATGAGAACTTGAAGCTTGAATGAAATTCTTAGATCCAAAATGTGATTGGGGCACTTGAACTTTGGGTGAAATATTTATCTAAGTGTTAGAGAGCATTTTGGGGGATTTCTCGTATGATATAGAATTGAAAAATGACTAAGTATAGGTGTTTTTATCCATAGGAAGGCTTAGGCCCAAGATCCCAAAACCTTAGGCCTAAGACCCCAAATATTTGAAGAGATATTCAATTAATTAAAGTATTTAGTACTTTTTCCATGCATTGCCTTGAGTTAGAAGATGATTATTTTAGTAATGACTTGAACAAGAATTTGAGCATGAGCTGAGCAAGAAGACCTTACATTATATTTTGAGCAATTTTCTCAGCTTTCACAGGACAAAATTTTAACTGATTTCCTCACCATGGTGATTTTATTTCTCTTGTTTTGTATTTCAGCAATAAATATCCAGTTCAGTTTCACAGAATGAAACTTCAGGAACCGCTACCTACATATTGCACGCATAAGAAACAATTAGAATAGCTACCTACATATTTAATATTGCACACACAGTAAATTTTGATGGACAAGCTCTTAGTGTCAATAAAATGCCATTTGTCCTGAAACAAGTGGAGAACTGATGAAGGTAAATTCATGAAGTGAAAAAAGTTATAAAACAGTTGCTTGAACCCCCAAAGTTACTACTTACATATTCTTTTTGTAACTCAAATTCTTTATTTTTATATTACCTCTGTCTTTTTCTAATTTGAAATCTATATTCATTTTGAAGTTCATCTCCAGACATAATTCCAACTCCAAATATTTTTTCTCAATTTCAACTTCAATCATATATTGAATTGAAATAGTTAAATATACATTATTTTTCATTTTTTGTCAGGCTCTGACTTTTATGTTACTATGTAGCTTTAGTCAGCAATCTCATTAAGCCACCCCCTGCATATCCTTATCTGGTGCTAATTTTGTTTCTCTCAAAACAACTAATATTTCTTATCTAAATAACAATGAGAATGCTTGATCAAGCCAATATTCAG
Organism: Solanum virginianum; assembly: GCA_000787875.1. NCBI lineage: Eukaryota > Viridiplantae > Streptophyta > Magnoliopsida > Solanales > Solanaceae > Solanum > Solanum virginianum. The sequence continues at coordinate 60,067 of DF359908.1, forward strand.
CAACTCAATGAAAGAAAACTAGGAAAAGTAAAGGATCAATCATCTCTAAAGCAAATTGTATTGAGCTAACAAAATAAGTTACAGATTAGATTCATATACTCCTCAATCACAAAGTTTACTTCATAAGAGAATTCCTAAAGACAAGAGAAGATAACAACATATAATCACAATACAACAACATACCCATATAGTCCCATAAGGGGGTTAGGTGAGGGAGGGACATATCCAGACTTTACCTGACCTTTATGCGGTGGACAAGTTATTTTTGAAAGGTACTCAGCTTAAGAAAGATGGTTTTCAATGTCGTAGCAGATGCTTTGTCTCGAGTTTATTCGCTACATTTATCGGCTTTCACTATTACTTAACTCGCATTTATTAACTAGTTATGCAACTTGAACAAGACTGATGCAACTCTATAGGATCTCCAATCCAATTACAACATAATCTGGAGTCCTTGCCTCATGCTTCCTTTCAAGTGGGACTCCTACGGTTTCACAATAAGATTTTGGTCCCTGTTGATGCGAAACTTTGCACATTATTATTGGAAGAATTTCACTCTTCTAAGGTTGGTGGTCATTTTGGTTTCATCTAAGTTTCATTAGACTGGTATGAATGTGAATGTGAAAAAATTTATTTTGGAATGCCACATTAGTCAATAAATGAAGGATTCAAAATAAAAATACCATTTTTTAAGATATTTCTATGGATTTTATCACAACCCTCCCACACCCTCCCATGGGGCAATGCTATTTGGCTAATTGTGGACCGATTGTCCAAATACAGTCACTTTGTTGAATTGCCTCCCAATTCTACTAGCTTAAAGATTGTTGAGGTCTTTGTTAAGAAGTTTATTCAACTTCATCATTCTTCTATTACTATATGTCTGATCGACCAATTGTTTATCTTAGAATTTTGTAACGAACTTCATAAACTCTAGGGTACAAAACTTTCCATCTGTGGGCCTATCATCTTCAATCCGATGGTCAGACTGATGTGCTAAACAAATGTTTACAGATGTATCTCCATTGTTTTGAGACTGAAACACCTACTACTTGGTTTACTCTATTACCATGGGCTTAATTTTTGTGTAATACTGCATGCCAACACAGCTCTAAGATGACGCCTTTTAAGATAGTTTTTGGCCACCCTTCAGCTACTATGGTGAGATATCTTAAGGATGGGACTCCTATCTCTGTCATTGCATCTTCTTTATGCCAATGTGATGACTCTATTGTTGGTGATAGGGTATATGTACGACTATTACCCTACCGTCAGTTATCTCATGCTTTCAATGTTACTAAAAGCTTAGTATGAAATTTTTTCCCTATTAATTATACTACAGAGTTAACATGCTACAGGTTAGAAGTTTGTTATAGGTAGTTAGAAGAGTTAGTTATCAGTTAATTACACATTGAGAATTCTATTAACTAAAATCATTAAATACACAATGTACAATAAGTGATCATTTTGATCAACTCAATGTAGCAGTTCCTCTTAGCTCTAATACATTCTTCTTCTTCCTCCTAGTTATTCTCTTCTTTGTCTTAATCTATAAGCTCTATTAATAGAGTTATCATGGTATCAGAGCCTAGTTCCTTTCATAGGCTAGATAGATCTAGTGTAGTTGAGTATTCAAGTGCTTAGGTTCAATTATGAAGATAGTTGAATTGAGAGTAAGTATTCAAATTAGAGATTGAAGTTCCAAGCTAAGAAAATGGCAGACACAGCTTGAATTAGCTCTAGACCACTTGAAAGTGATAATCATCACTCAAATACTACACGAATAATGGCTCATGTAGCTTCGATGATAGATCATAATCATCCCTTATATCTTTATCCAAATGATACTCCAGGTAGTTTCCTAATATCTCTTTAGCTTACTAGCTCTAAGAACTATGCAATATGGAGTAGATCTATGAGTATAGGTCTTCTAGGAAAGAGTAAACTAGGTTTTGTTGATGACAAGTTTCTAAAATCTGGCATTGCACTTGAGTTGTTTGATATTTGGGAGAAATGCAATATTGTTGTTTTTTCTTCGATAATAAATATTGTTTGATCTGGTTTGCTTAGTAGTGTATTGTACGGTGGTGACGCTCATGAAGTTTGATGTGATTTGAAAGAGAGGTTTGATAAAATCAATAGTGCACACTTGTTCCAACTTCATAAGGAGATTCATAGCCTTACTTAGTGAACCATGAAAGTCATAGACTATTATACTACTCTTAAGGTATTGGGGAATGAACTTGATGTAATCATGCCCTGTCCAGGTTTCTCTTGTACTGAGTCTAAGAAGTTCAAGAAGCATTGTCAGCATAAGAGATTGCTGGAGAGTTTAATGGGATTAAATGAATCATTTTCAGTAGCAAGAGGCCAAGTTCTTATTCGGCTACCACTCCCCAGCATAAACAAAGATTTCTCACTTATGGTGGATCATGAGAGCCATAGCAATTTAGCTTAAACTGATTATAACAGTCAATTATCCAAGCTTGTGGAAAGTGCAGCGTTATTTAATGTAAAAGGAGGTAGTGGTTATAATCAAAGCAACAATAGTTTTGGGCATCAACATGGAGGTGATGGTAATCCCAATAGAGGACAACATAAAGGTCAGAATAATCCTCAAAAGACTCAAAAACTTCTCATTATTTGTGAAGTATGCTGGTATAGAGGACACACTAAGGAGTAGTGCTTCAAAGGTTATCCACCTTGTTGGAAGTCAATGAATAAGGGTGCAACCTCAAGTTTTTTTGCAAATCAAGTTGACACAGGTACATCTCACACTATAAACACTATCTCAAATGTAACACCTATAGCTTTTTTCACATAGGAACAGTATCATCAGATTCTGCAGTTTCTAGCCAAAGGAAGTGAAAGCGGAGAATACTCAACTAAAGAAGCTATTACATATAGTATTCTATCTGCCTTGGTTTCTAAATATGTGAAGAAAGTGTGGAACATTGATATTATAGCCACTAACCAAATGTTATCCAAACTGGACATATTGGATAATGTTAAAACAATTCAAAAATCTGAGATAGGTTCATTTATCTACTGGTGGTGTGGCATCAATATGACACACTAGTAGTACTAAAATTATTGGTGGACAAACTATTGAAGATGTTCTATTTGTCCCTGAATTCAAGTGTAACCTCCTTTCTGTTTCACAAATCACCAAAAACTTCAATGCATGATTTCATTCTTTCCTAACTTTTGCCTTTTCTAGGTTCTCTATAGTGGACAGGTCAAGAGGATTGGTAGAGAAGATCAAGGCCTCTATATCATTAAGGAAAATTTGAACCCTGTCTCTCCAAACAACTTAGCAAGAAGTTGTACACAATCAACAACTTGTTCTGAGTCTAAATCTCTGTGGCATAGAAGACTAGGCCATGTATCTATTGATATTATAAAAGGTCTTTCAACCTTGATTTTCTAGATAATGAAGCTTTACTACCTTGTACTGTCTGTCCCTTAGCTAAACAAACTAAACTCCCCTTTCCTACAAGTAATCATTTCTCTAAGTAGGGGTGGCAATTGGGCGGGTTTGGTCAAATTTAAATGGGTTATAATAGTTCAAGACACCAAATGGATCATGACCCAACCCACCGTATTTTCATGGGTCAAAATGGGTTATAGAGTGGGTCAAGACCCAACCGGATCCAACTTTTACTAAGTTTTACTTATTTTATTTGTGCTTTTTCAATATTTTATACTCAGTTAAATTATTTTTTCTTCATTATGCCTATATAGGATATATTAAATTGAAAAAAAATATTTTGAAAATATTTTAACAAGATCTCTTTCGAGTTAATTTGGGTTGCGTATCAACCAAATTTTAAATGGGTTGAAATGGGTTGGGTTAGGATGGGTTGAGTTACTAATTGGGCAAGTTAAAATGTCAAAGGGCTTAATTTTACCACCCCTACCTCTAAGTCTGTATTTGAATTGGTACATTGTGATATTTGAGGACCATATAGAGTTCCTACTCATAATAAATTAAGTACGTTTTGAATATTGTAGTTGACTTTTCTAAATTTACCTGGATCTTTCTTATGTCCTCTAAAACTGATAAAATTGTGCTAGTAAGAAATTTCCTTGCTCAAATTCAAAACATATTATCAACAAAATTTAAAACTTTGAGAATTAATGATGGTAGTGAGCTTTTCAATCATGAATTCCAGTCTCTTTTAGCTACTCTTGGTATTTTTCATCAGAGTACTTTTGTGTATACACCACAACAAAATGGTGTTGCTGAAAGAAAACATGGAACTATTCTATAGATGACTAGAGCCCTCAGGTTTCAAGTATCAGTTCCCTTGAGATTTTGGGGTGAATGTGTCTCTACTTTTGTATATCTCCTTAATAGACTTCCCTCTAAGCTTCTCAACTACACAACTCCCTTTGAAGCTCTTTACTCACATCTTTCTTCACTATCTCACATCAAAGCCTTTAGCTATCTGTGTTATGCTGCTTGTCCAAATATAATAGACAAATTCTTACCTAGAGCCATCCCAGCTATTATGATGGGCTACTCTCTTTCTCAAAAATGTTATATTCTCTATAACCTACACTCCAAATGTCTCTTTGTTAATAGAATTGTAGTGTTCAATGAAGATCTATTTCATTTTAAAGATCTTAAAAACTCACCTAATCCTATTTTTACTGTCTTAACTCTAGTATGTCCAGAATATCTTTCTACTGATACTTGTACAGTACCTCTATTCCTCTAAATAATCAATCCTCTCCAACTACTTTATTTGAACCTCAAACTACTCCACTATCCCAACAACAAGAACCAAGCCTTGCCATTCCCACCAGTCAACTTACTAATGTTCCCCCACCAGTGCCTCTCAGAAAGTCCTCCAAGCAAAACAAACCAACCTTCTAGATTCATGACTTTGTTACTTAGTCTAAAAGTCGTACTTGTACCTCCCCCCTATCAACCTATATATCTTATAACCAGTTGAATCCACAACATCTTCATGCTTTATCAGCCCATTCAACTGTCTCTGAACCTTCCTCTTAAATAGAGGCTACACTCGATCCTCAGTGGGTTCATGCTATGCAACTGGAAATTGCAGCACTAGAAGCTAATGACACCTAGAGTATAGTTGGAACTCCCTCCTGGAAAGAAACTAATTGGCTACAAATAGGTATACAAGGTGAAGGACAAGTTTACTGGAGAGATTGAAAGACTTAAGGCTAGGTTGGTAGCTAAAGGTTTCAGCCAATAAAAAGGCCTGGATTATGGTGAGACCTTTAGCCTTGTTGCTAAAATGGTTACAGTCAGAACAGTTGTGGCTGTAGCTGCTTCTAAAGATTGGTGCATCTATGCAATGAATGTACATAATGTATTTCTTAATGGCGGTCTTCTTGAGGATGTATATATGTCTATTTCTGTTGGAATTGCTAGACAGGAGGAATATGGTAAGGTCTGCAAACTCCATAATTCACTTTATGGACTCAAATAAGATCCAAGATCAAAGACTAGTAGGAAGACTATTATACCTCATAATGACTAGACCTAATCTAGCTTGTGTTGTTCAACTGTTGATCCAATACATGTATTGTCCTAAGAAATCTCACACAGAAGCTGCACTTAGAGTGGTAAGATACATAAAAGAAGTCCTAGGACTTGGTTTACTAATGACAACTGAAGAGACTAGTCAGCTAACTACCTATTGTGATTTAGATTGAGGAGCTCGTCTTGAAACAAGAAGGTCTGTCACTAGGTACATAGTTATGTTTTGTGGATCACTAATCTTCTGGAAGTCAAAGAAGTAAGAAATAGTGTCCAGAAGTTTAGCTAAAGCTGAATTTAGAAGCATGGCAAACTATTCTGTTGAAGTCACTTGGCTAGCAGCTGTTCAAATTGTGTTACCAGATAAGATGCATTATGACAGCAATGCAGCAATTTAGGTTGCTACAAATCCCATATTCCATGAGAGAACTAAACATATTGACATAGATTGTCATTTTGTAAGAGAAAGGATCTCTCAAAGGATTATCAAGACTAAGTTCACTCACTCAAATGATCAACTAGCTGATATACTAACTCAAGCAAATATAATATTAGGATTAAAATGGTTAGAAGAAGTAAAACCATATAAAATAGAACCATCACACATAACAATTACATATGATAAAAAGAGAAAAATAATAAAAAGAATAATATGAAAATACACATATTAATGAAAATCATAGTAGAAGGATATTGCAATAAATATTATACACCCATGATAGATACAGGAGCAGATGTTAACATATGCAAATATAACAGTTTACCAAACAATAAATGGATAAAATTGAAAATACCTATAATAGTAAAAGGACTTAATAATAAAGGCAGCATGATTAATTTTAAAGCAAAAGATATAAAAATACAGATCTGGGATAAGATATTAAAGATAGATGAGCCTGCAGAATGGATAAAAAGAAGTGAAAATATTACCCAAAAACTAGAAAATACACCAGATACTAATGAAGGAATAAATTACATTGTATTTACAATAGACAAATTAAGCCCAATAAAACAAAAACTATAAAAATGATACAGTGAAAATCCATTATGAGGATGGGATAAACATAAAATTATAATAAAAATAGAATGTTAGAACCTGTATTTTGTGCATTAGAATAGTTATGGAAATTTGGGACCAAAGTGTCATTATTGGAAAGTTTGGGGACCAAAGTGTAGTTTTTATAAGTGGTAGTCTAGAAAATTCAAGTGAGCCCCACCTTAAAGTGTGTTATATTTTAAGTGGAACAAGTGTGAAGGGTAGGGCCAAGCTATGGTCTATATATGTACATGCTTCATATGTACAAAATGATTATCTTGTTATTTCCTTCACACTTAGAAAAAAATTTCCAAGAACAAAAACTCCATAACATATTATGACTCAAACTACTCTATAATCTTAAGGATTCAGTTGCTGTTTAAGGTCGGTTATGAAAAATATAGATGAAAGTATAGAACAACTTCTACAAGAAATTTTCGTCAATGCCAGCAACCACCATGAGACCATTCTTGACATTTGAAATAAATAATTTACTTTAAATTTGCAACAACTCCCCAGATATACACCAAAGCAAACAAACCCACCAACCAATTATTGTACATGGTCAAAGCGACAACCCATTTATCATCACCAATTTGATATAAGTCAATGCCGAACGTGACGATATTAAATCTGCCCACAACCTGTTTGTCAAATTGTCTCAAAGAAATATGTTTGCCTGGACGACCATGATTTCATATTTTTTTCACATAACCTCCTTGTTAAAGAATGTGTGAATACTCATAAGGAGATGAAACTAGATGGCATTTTGCCTGATGGGTATGTGTTTCCTCTAGTACTGAGGATTTATGCTAAGTTTTCAAGCTTGGGTACTGGCGTACAAGTACACAGAGATGTAATGATGTGTGGTGTAGAATGGAATCTCAAACTTAGTCATTCCTTAATTGATATGTACTCAAAATGTTATGATATTCAGAGCGCTAAATGCGTATTCAATTTGATGCAAGAAAAAGAATTGCTTTCCTAGAATTTGATTATTTCGAGATTTGTATCTAACGAGTTACTTGAATTGGCTGTTGAGATATTAGGGCATATGAGTATGGAAGGTTGTCAACCAAATATAGTCACTTTGAACACAATAATGGATGCTTATTGTTGCATGGATCAAGGTGATGAGGCGAGGAAAATATTTGCACTTTGCGCTTAAAGCCCTAATAGACCTTAGAGCTTTTTTTGCGTGTTTCGCGTTTGATAACATTGTTATTAGGTTGCTTAAGAGATTTGAGAACATTACAAATAACTAGAAGCCTTCTATTGAATCTCCCGCAGGAGAGCTGGGTTGGGTGTATTAAAGGACTCACCAGTTTCTGATTTACTTAGTAAACTTATTTCCTTTTTGGGCTACTAGTTTGATCTCCCTTGTGCATCTTTAAGTGAAAGCAATGGATAATTAGTTGGTCATGGCTTAATTAAGTTCATCTCAAGCTACAACCATGAAGCAACTGAGGCCTAATAAATGATTTTCAGATGCTATTATGAATTGAAAAGCTTTCCAGAAGCATGAACTCAATTCACTATTTTCCATTTTTATTGGGGAAGTTGTACATCATGGTATGCACAACATAGACAAGCCATGTAAAAGTACTTGTATTGCTGTGGAAGTAAGTCAAGAAGTGGTCTTAAAAGAGACAGCATAGAAGATATGCTATTGCAGTCTTCAAATTCTGTTAACCTTGTTTTGGCCGCTGGACCTTTATAAAAACTGGGCAAATGTGAGTATGTAGCTCTGCCTTTAGAACTGGATTAGGGCAGGTCTGTTAAGTTCTTTAGTTTCCTGTAATTTGCATTTGTCTGTAAGTTGAAAAGTTCTTGTAACAGTGTTACTTTTGTTGTCGATTTACTTACATGAGCTGGTCGGCTTGAAGATGCCACAGATTTTATAGGAAAAATGTCTGTTTAGCCGAACAAGTATATATGGGGTTTTGTACTTGCTACTGCTTTAGCACACCAAAAAGTGAGCATTGGAGTTCTTGCGTCAGAGAATTTAGTCTAATTGGAGCCTAAAAATCCAGGACACTATGTGACACTGTCAAATTTATATACTAAAGCTGGAAGAATAAGTGATGCCCCTACAGTGCGAAATCTAATGGAAATTCAGGGGATTAGTAAAGGATTTTGGTTGT
>DF359907.1:0-11881 GCA_000787875.1 Solanum virginianum
ACCCTTATCAAACACTTGTCATTATTTAGAGGCTTTGTAGATTATGTAAATTAAAGTGTTGTCAGATCTCATACTTTGGACAGCGTGGCCCCAACGGCCTAGTCATATACTTTTCCTTTGGCTTATTATTACTGTTTACTTCCCTAAAGGCATAATGAGTATAGAACATCTTCTAATGTGTATAGAAAGCGCATAGTTACAGGTTTTAAAGGCATACTAAAGGTGGAATTCATTATATTGCATATAGAAAGGGCATAGATATAGTTAGTTCTCCTGGTCCTTATCGACAACGGGTGCCTTCATATAGATATCCATGAGTTATGTACACCTACTTACATGAAAATTTCCAACTTAAATTCTCAAATTCTTCAAAAATTCACTCAAGTGTCAAGTTTCCCAGAAATTACAATGTTGGTCCAAAAGTTCAGAATACGACAACGGGTGCCAGTCCGCCTTAACGGGATTTGGGGTGTGACATATACTTTAGATGAGCTACTCCTATATGTATATGATGTTGAAGATATGCTTTTAAGATTATAATTATTATGATTATCCATACATTTTTCAAATGTATTCCGTGGGAATAACTTAGCGCCGAATGGTGCATTGAGGTAGGATTCACTTAGAGAATCCTAGTAGCAACCCTTTTTCTATCAAACTATGTGCCATCATAGGATCCCTTGTAGGCTCATCTTAGGCTAGTGGATCCACGCAAGCCATTATATTCATCAATGATGCAATTCTGAAGTTAGTAAGCTTTGCATGTCTACCTTTGGAAGTAGATTCCCCTTCTCCCAAAGGAAGGAGTTCATTGGCCTTTTCCTAATAGAAGGAGTTCGTTGGCCCTTTCTCAATGGAAGAAGTTCATTGGAATCCATATAATAGCTCGCATGGTCTATATCAATTATGGTTTTCTCCTATATTTGTATGATATTATGAAGTTATGTTTCATGTAAGTTTTCTTTAAAGCATTCTCATGCATGCCATATTAAGCCTATATTATATTGTATATGATTATGTATCTTATTTATGAACCTTGTTATCTATTCTTGTATTTCACAACCATACTAGTACATTCTAAGCATTGACACATATTTTTTCCTACTTACCTATATGAACTAATCATGTAGGGACCAGAGTCCTATTCATCCTCCTCCGCATGGTTAGCTTAGATTCCTGAAGATTGTTATTGTGGTGAGTCCTCCATTTTTGGGGATAATATCTGATGTCTTTCTTGCTTATGTTGATATACTATTTCACTTTCCTATGTACTTTGAGGGTGAAGCCAAGACTTATCTTAGCCCCTGTCATACTAGTGTGCTGCCAAACTACAAAACTTTTGATGCTTAAAACTTGAAATTTTATGTGTTCTCAATGTGATGTTAGTAGGTTTGTTGTATTTTCGTATTTGTTTTACACGATTATAGGGTTGGCTTGATGTTTGGGCTAAGTGTGCAGATTTTGCAGAAACTACAGTTTCACGAGACCCTTTATGGGCCGTGGAAATTCGATGATCCATAGAGTTGATTTCATACACAATTCCAGTGAAGGATGATTTTTTAAAGTTAAGTCTATGAACATGCAGACGAGTCGTAGAAGATTTATGAATCATAGACTTTGTGTCATGCCTTGAGGATCAAAAAGTGGGGAGTTGCTAAAAAGTTAGTAGACAAAACCCTTTACAGATTGTAGTACTTTATATGGTCCGCAGATAGGTATCGTAGAAGTCAACTCTAGAATTAAAGATGAAACCCACAAAGCCCCGACTATGGGCCGTAAAACATTATATGGCCCATAGAAGTGCCTGTAGAACCTGGCAACCCAATTCTCCTATTTTGTTTTGGTTTTTCATTTTAAAGACTATAAACAAGTTTTTTGGGTTTATTTTCATAAGGAACATTATAGAATAGTAGAGAACAACAGAGAGTTTGAGAGAAACACTTGTGAAACTTTATTTTGTGCTTTTAATTCAATCTTGTGATTCTTGGTGAAGAGCTTGAATTTATTATTATTAATTTTATTGTGTAAGTGCTCAATTATGTTACTCAAATTCATGATTCTTGCATCTACAGTGATAATGAGTAGTAAAATCCACAACTAGGGTCATGGGAACAATAAAGAATTAACAAGGTAAAATTGAATAACTCATAATTCATAAAAAGTGTGCACGCATGTATTAATTAATTCTCTTCGGTTTGTATGTTGTTTAATGGTGGCCAACTTTAGAACTTAACTAGTGTTACTGACTTGATTAAGGTAGTAATGAATAGAAAAAGACATTAATTAAAAAGATTCGATTGATGTTTCTCATCTAATCAACTAAATTGTAGCAAGGGGAGGTTGTAGACAATAGGTAAGGGTTAATAATGTCACACTGCGAGGATGGACCAAATCATGTAGTGAAATTTGCCTCTCGCCTAGTGATATGATGTCAAAATATAGCACATTTGATGCCTAAAGCAAGGTATTTTTTGAGTTCTTAAAGTGATTTTTTATGGTTTTTATGTGTTCTTGACTTGTTCTTGCAAAAAAGTTAGGTAGGCATAATTTTGGAGAGAAATTGCAAATTTTGCTGAAGTATAGGACATACGAGCTCACGTATGAGTCATAGCCCAAGCTATGAGTCGTTAGATGTTATCGTAGCAAGAAATAGAGAACAAAAGTCACAAATCTACTAAGTGGAGGTCAACTCTATGAGGCCATCCTATGATTCATAAGTCTCACTGCGACTCGTATAGGTGGAATCGTAACAGGAATCAAAAAGCCAAAACATTGGACCAAAAAAATGGAAGGCCTAGACTATAAGAGGAGCATTTCTTGAGGATGGTCCCCGGTCACAAGACTGTTGATGATGCCTTGGTTGAGATTTTTTATCGGGCACTTAATGAGAACAATCAAGCTTATATGAGTCATAGCCCAAGCAATGACTCATACTATTGGGTCATAGCAATTAAGTCCATAATGCCAAGAACTTGATACGAACCCCAATTATGACTTGTAGGTCAGCCTACGAGTTATACCTGTGGGGCGTACTAGCTACCAACTGTCTTTTCTGTGGAATTTTTAGGGTTAATTTGTAACTACTATAAATACTTTAACTTAGGTTTTATTTGAGGGGGAGACAGAGCTGAGATTTTTGGGGAGACATTAAAAGAGCCTTTGAATATTCTCTCAACAATATTTTAGGGTTTTAGCTTAGTTTATCATTTTCTCTTGGAAAACCCACTTTGATGAAATATTCTCTCAACAATATTTTAGGGTTTTAGCTTAGTTTATCATTTTCTCTTGGAAAACCCACTTTTGGGGATTGCAAATCTTACCTTGTACTCATTATCAATCTATCAAGCTTTTGGTTTGCAATTGGTGGTGTCTTTATTATTTATTGCTTCAGGTAAAATCCTTAACTATATTTTGTATTTGCATTCTTGTTGGTTTTGCGTTAGCCATGAGTAGCTAAGCACCCACAACTTGGGGTTATGGGAACAATTTGTAGTTGACTTGAGATGGCCTAGGTTTATTGTATTTCTATGATTTAGGATTTGTATGTATTGCCTATTTCCCTTCATTAAGATTATTGTTTGGTGGTGACCTACACCAAACCCCTCCTACTATCCCGATCTCGACCAAGGTAATGACGAATAGGAAAAGGGAAGTAGATGACAGGATTCGATTGATGTGTTCTCATCTAATCAACCAAACCCAACCAAAGGGAGTTTGACTGGAATAATAGGTAACTATTAGTTGGCACGCCATTGTAGTCGACCAAGCGCTATGGTGAAATTCGACCTTCACCTTCACAAGAGGGCCAAAAGAACCTAAGTTACGATCCTACATGCGAATCTCCAATTGTAGTTATGTTACCTAGGGTAACTGAGTTAATGAACCATGGGGAGTACAATTCCCAGGTTGTCCCTAAAATTGAGTGTTTTCCCGCATTGTAGTATTGTGTTTATTTTACTTTGTTCTTGAATCACAAATTTCCCCCCCCCCCCCATTTAGAGATTTTAGTTATAGATACTTGAAATGATTGATAGTGAATTCTCGTAGTCAAGCCCTGTGTTCCCTATGGATTTGACCTTAACCTTTGGTTAGGTTAATTGCTGACAGCGACTACTTTCTTATTGGAGCGTGAACATCATCAAAAATTATGGCGCCATTGCCAAGGAATACGGCTAGGTTTTGACTTGATTTCACTATTACTTAGTTCTAGTGTTAATTTCTAAACTCTCTTGTATTTTACTTTTGTTTTTGTTTTTGTTGTTTGATTTTAATTACAAGGTGTACTAGGTTGTATGCCCAACACGAGGAGCCAAGATAATCCTTTAGCTCCAATCAATTTGGAGATCCACCGACTCTTTAGAAGAATTACTCAAATGAATAAGGATATCACGGTTGAGGAGGAAAAAATATGAACGATGATATTGGGAGAGACGAGAATCCACCACTAAGGAGTAACAGGCCTCAGCTTAGGGACTTCAATGAAAATACTGATGGATGGAACCAATATCGCTTGAATCCTATGGCCATGGATATTACTGCTGCTATAGTGTTACCTCCATTACTAGCAGGCGCTAAGTTCTCGGTATCGAGTGGATTACTTTTAATTCTCCAAAATCGTGGATTATTCATAGGGCTATATTTAGAGGATCTCCACCTTCATCTCCATAATGTGGTGTTTGTTTGCAAGAGTGTCATGGGGACACAAAATCTTTCTCTTGGCATCATTGGTTTACGAGTATTTCCATTGTCACTGACTGGGAATGCAGCTATGTGGTTGTCTGAACTTCCTATGGGTAATATAACAAGTCGGGCATAGCTTCAGAGAGTATTTCTTGAGAGATATTTCCCAAGATCTAAGAAGCTAAAGCTCAAAGATTAAATAAATAACTTTAAGCAATTGCCGGGTGACTCCATTAGGACAACATGGGAGAGATTTACCAAATTCTTGAGGATGGTCCCCGGTCACAAGACTGTTGATGATGCCTTGGTTGAGATTTTTTATCGGGCACTTAATGAGAACAATCAAGCTTCTGCTGACACAATCATGGGAGGGATGTTTCTTGACCAATCTTTTGCATTGATAGCCGCAACGATGGATCAAGTAGTTAAAACCAATAGAGCATAGGGTCAATGAGAGAGGGGTATGATGAAGACTTCTTGTGTGGTCAACACTAACAATGAGCAAGCCAAGGTACGATGAAGACTTCTTGTGCAGTCAACACCAACAATGAGCAAGCAAACGTCAATGAAGATATCATGGAGCAACTTGTGCAACTTTGCACAAGTATGGACTTGGTCTTGAGGCAAAACAAGCAAGTGACAAATAGATCACTCACCAACCTCCTAAGGCTCCTATCTATAAAGATTCATTCTTTGATGAAGATGCTTATTTTGTGAGTAATCAAGTGGCGAGTTTCCAGAATAATCCTTAAGGGTCCAATTCAGACTATTGAAGGCAAGGTTTTGGAAATCAAGGTCGAAACTACAACCGTGATGGTGGTTATAGAGATAACTGAGGTGGTTACTATGAAAGAGAGAGGGTGCCAGATGTCGAATAGGGTAAAAGAGATAATATAGGAATGGTCCCTATGTGTCGCCCCACAACCGTGATGCTATGCCAAGCACTTTTAGGCTTGAAGAGATGTTTAACAAGTTGTTGAAGAGAGCTGACCACCAAGATGAGGCCTTGAAGGGAATGAAAGCAAATATTTCAAGTATTAACCAAAGAATAGAGTCTTACTCAGTGGTAATTAAGCAACTAGAATAACAATTTAGGAAAGTTTCTTCGCAATTAAACTAATGCAAAAAGGGCACCTTACCAAGCAACATGATTCAAAATCCTAAGAACAAAGGGTATTGTATGGCAGTCATGACTCGGAGTGGCAAAAGCACCATAGATCCCTCTATGCCGGTGATTATGGATGAAGTTGATACAAGGGTCTTGGTGGTGAAGTTATGGTTGAGGGGAAAGGTTCGGAGATATTTGGGATGCAAAGAGAAGAGGTAAGGGAGCACAAAAGATTGAAGTCAATTCCAAAGCCTCCTCCTCCTTTCCCTCAAAGGCTTGAGAAAAGGAAGAGGAGGATAAATTCAAACACTTCCTCTCGATGTTGAAGTAATTATCCATCAATATTCCTTTTCTAGAAGCTTTGGAGAAGATTCCCGGGTACCCTAAGTACATGAAGGATTTGGTGACAAAGAAACACACATTGAGTCAAGAGTTCTCATAGGAGCTCTAATAATGTAGTGTGATCATGACTAAATGCCTTGTTCAAAACCGAGAGGACCCTGGTGCATTCACCATCCCTTGCACCATCGGTGATGTTGCATTTGCGAGGGCATTATGTGACTTAGGAGCGACAATCAATCTAACACCTCTTGCCACATTTGAAAACCTTGGGCTTGGCAATCCTACCGCAACGAGAATACGATTGCTCATGGCGAATCGAACCATTAAAAAATTGAAAGGAATATATCTTATTGTGCTTGTTAAAGTTGATAAGTTCATTTTTCTCGCAGACTGTGTGATCCTTGATTGTGAGGTTTATTTCGAGGTGCCTATCATCTTGGGAAGACCATTTCTGGCCACTGGGAGAGCACTAGTAGATATAGATATGGGTTAACTTTGGTTCAGGGTAAATGACGCAGAGGTCGTGTTCGATATCCGCCAATCCATGAAACACCCAAACAAGTTTAAGAGTGAATTGTGTACCCATGATGATTATTGATGAAGGAAGATGAATAAGTCGAGTGACGACACTAAACAAGGCTCTTCTTGGGAGGCAACCCAAGCATCTATTGATAATTATTTGTCTGTTTTAGATGTGTTTGGTTGTTGAGATTTTAGGTAGTAGGGCGGTTGTTTGTTTTAAGTTGGAAAACATTGATGCAGCTATAATATTTTGAAGATTGTTGTGTTTTTGAGACTTGGTTTGCAGGTAGAGATTGAAGAAATGAAGATATGAGAAAGTGACACTTGGAGTAGCCTCCACGAGCAGGCCTACGAGTCATATTCACCATTATAACTCATACTCATGCCTCGTATAGGGAAACAGTGAGTATCAGAAGTTGGCACACGCACTACGAGCCAACCTTATGATTCATAGAGTCCCCTACGAGTCGTAAGTGAGGTTCGTAGTAACCAGGTATGAATTCTAAATTTGCACAAGTATTGGGTCTGCTATAAGATCGGGACCTACAAGTCGTAGGAACTCATAGGACACCTTACGACTCGTAGTCAGGGTCTCGTAGCCCCGACCTGCAACTTTTTCAAGATAATGTAGTTTCATTTAAAAGGGGGTCAAAATCAAATTTGACCTCAAAAGTTTATTCCCCTAACCCTACGAAGCTATGAAATCCCAAATCCCTCTTTCTTATTCCCTTTTTCGATCAATATTGCAGCTACCCACATCATTTTTCGACAAGAATTTCGGTGAGGATACTCTCTTCGAGGGTTTTGGCATAGTTTTTGGTCTCCTTTACTTTGGTTAAATTCTTCTATCAATTGGTAAGTTTCATGGTTAAATTTAAAGCACTATTATGGTGAGCTCATTTTTGGTATGATTGTATTCTTGTTTTAACTATGAATATTCATGTCCATGTGGTGATGTGTAGACGTAGACATAAAACCTAGGGTTTGTAAGTTTGAAAGATTTTGTTATGAATCAAACCTTGTTCGAAGTTCTTGAGTGGGTGGTTGTAACTGTGGAAATTATTGGTCCATAGAATGTAGTGCTTAATTGTTGCCCAACCATTGTGAAAATTGTCTTGGGAATTGGAATTTAGGAAGTGTGGGTGTGTTTTATATGTCATAGCTTGTTAGACTTGATCGAAAGTGTTTGAATTACTCTTGCATCTCAATGGAATGTTTTGTTGATAAAAGTGTGAGTTAGATATGAAATTGCCCTTGGTTTTGCATAATGTAATGTGAAACTAATTTTGATTTTTACGCATAATAGTTGTTTTAAATTTCATGATGTCATTATAGGGCCATTTATGTGTCAAATATATTGTATCGCTCTTATAATTGCCAACTCTTTAGTTGTGAATGTTTTGGTTATACTTTGTGTGGGAAAGTAATAGGCACTGCTGGTGCTTTCTGCTTTTAGCCATGAGGTCCTCCTACGACTCGTAAGCCCCCTTACGAGTCATAGTGGTCCCTCGTAGAAAGCCCCAGTCACCTGTGTTTCCTTAATGTTTCTCATACGAGATCCACATATGACTCATTGTACCTGCTACGACTTATAATAAGGGTCTCATAAGCGTAACTGAGTTCTTAAAAATATTTCTAGAAATAGGTACGAAGCCAAAATACCACTCATAGGTTCCCCTACAAGTTGTAACTGCAACTCATATCTAAATTCAGACTATATTTTTGTAGAAATCTTGATACTATGAGGCCAGTGTACAACTCATAGGATGCCCTACGAGTCATAACTGCATCTCGTATCTGCATATCTGAAACTGCACCAGTGATCTTCTGCACTTAAATTATTTTTGTTTATTGTTTCTTGTTCTTTGTTATATGATTTGTTAGATTAATCATCTTGACGCTCATATAAGTTGTATGGTTGGTTTGCAAATACAATGCCTCCAAAAGGATAAACGTGTAATTCAAACATTCCAACAGAGGTTGGTTGATGAGTCCTCCAAGATAGAGAGATCTAAGGGCTCAGTGGAGGTGCATAAGGTCAGGATAGACCCCATGGCGCATGTACCTCAAACCTGTGCCCATGCCTGTACAGCTCAGGCATTCATGGAAGTTAGCAGTGCCTCCCAGTCTGAAGAAGAGGTACAAGAGGGTGATGAAGATGGCTCGGGAAGTAGTTTACCATAGATGATCCCTTCACACTCAGGGTTAGGGTTAGAGTCTGAGAGCACCTTATAGGCCCAACAGGAAGAAGCACAATCACAGCCTCGACTGACCTGAGATGGTGTGTTGTAGGGATGAAGAAAATATATGTCCAGGGGTTAGAGCCCAAGGGATAGGGCAAACCAGTGTGACAGTTTCATGAGGAGTCTAGGCTAAATGACTCAGGATTAGATAGGGTGCCAGGCTTGGATGCAATGATAGATGAGCACGGGCCACGACGGACCATACAACAGCTGCGTAAGTATGCCCCTTACGTAGTTCATGAGTTTTATGCGGCCTATCTTGCTACACTCCGCTAAGGGTTGCCGAAGAACAAGAAGCCAATTAAGCAATCGAGGTTATGGGTGGTATCAGTCCGGGGTCAAAGGGTTGATATCTCGGAGGATACGATCCAACAACTCCAGTTTGGCCCACTTACAGAGTGCCTCAGTCTATCATAGAGTATGATAGACGTATTGACAAGATGAGGAGAACGATTACTGGTAAGGATATTAGGTCCAGGATAGAGCTTTTACACTGGATTACCAACCAGATATATGAGGAGGGGTTCGAGCCAACGTGGGTTACAAACTACCTACATCCTATAGTGAAGGCCCATCTCTCTTTCCTGGCCAAGTTTTGGTGGTCCATTATTCGTTGGCATATCCAGCCTATTTTCATAGATAATGTGACCACTTTGCAGCGAGCTGTATTATTAGCCAGCATTCTAGCTGGTTATGAGATAGATTGGGCCCAAATTATCTCCGAGCAGATCCACGAGTCCGTCGTATAAACTAACACCTCACTGTCATTCCCTGTTTTGATCCAACGACTATGCAGTGTAGCAAGTGTTCCTATAGACCCCTGCTGGGACCAGCATATTGAGGCCACACGCACTATGGATCCCAGCCTAATAAAGGCTGATGAGAACCCAGTGGCTCTACCTTGTGCAGCTCCTTCGGCTATCCCAGATCCATTCCCAGTTGAGCCTTAGACTCAGGGTTCCACTCCAACTACCATCGGTACTACTCCGACTACTACAGAGCCTATGCCAACTGTTGAGATTGAGTCCACGCCATCCTCCAGTACTCCAGCACCAATAGTATCTACACTACAGGTTGATTCTATTATCTCTGTTATTACTTTTTAGGCACTATTACACTGGGTGGCTATGGTAGAGTCAGGCTACAGGCTTTAGCAACTCAGGTCAGACTATGGGTCAGCCAGACCGTACGGGACTCAAAGTAGAGGATGAAGGCATTCACCCGTGCATTAGTTGATGAGAGAGTTAGGGCACTGGATGCTAGAGTGGATGCATTTGAGGCAAGAGTCTAGCGGAGGCTTGACAGTGCTCGGCCTACTAACACGAGAGCAGTGACACAAGACTTGGCCAAATTTAAGGTCGACTTATTGCAAATGTTAGTAACCCCTGTTGCAGTCCCAAATATGGCACCGATGGGTGATGGGGTATTTGATTGGTTAGTTGACCGCCCATATGTCCTTGGGTAGAGGTCCCTCGAGACAGATGACTCAGAGTTGAGCCAGAATAGGCCTAGATCTGATGACCCAGTAGCCTAGGAGGAGGAGCCGATACCAGAGGAGGTGGTGTAGGAGTCGATCCTGTTGGCAGCCATACAGAGAGATAGAGAGCAACAGCCCTCACATAGAGAGGGTAGCTCAGGTGTAACTGCAGCCCAAACTACTGAGGAGGAGATAGTGCTCCAGGACCCTGCAGACCAGCCAGAGACCTGTGCTTGATGCACCATGATGTTCGACTTTTTTTGACCCCAATCCTTACTTTTCTTTATAGATACATTGTTCTTTGGTTAGACAATATTTTCATTATGTTGATTTTGGATGTTTTATATTGGATGATGTTTTTACCTTTATTTTGGATATTAGTTTTTAAAATATTGGTTTTTAATGTATATACATCTATATTTATATTTGTGTCATTTTCATCTTGGTATGTGTTTTACTTTGAGGAAAAAGTATTCTGTTTTGGTGGAGTATGGGAAGTTATGGATTAAGGTGAAGTCTGAGTAGCCTCGAGTCCATAACTTCCCCTATTTTTTGATCCCAAGATTTTCTTATCGTGTTTCTTTTTCCTTGTGGATGTTTAATTTTCTGTTGAACCAATTTTTTTAGGTAGTGTAGATAATGTGTAAATTCATAGTAGTATTATCTTTTGGCATATACATAGTCTTTAAATGCTTTTTGAATAATTTGAAAAATTGGGTACCCTCAAAAATTTTTAGACTATGGTTATTGAGGCATTCATACATTCTGAGTATCTGGCAATGTTTGTCCTGATAATGTGGCAGTAAGCTGAGGCTTGAAGCATGAGCTCTGAGTCTATACTTGATTATGGGTGCAATGCCATGTGTGTTGTGAGGTTATTTTGTTGCATTCATGCATCTTGTATAGACTCAGAACTTTCATTAGTACTCTAAGATTGGTTTGGTGATTTGGTTGGTTCGAAAAGGAGCTTAGGCCTTTGTTCTGTTAGTGAGCCCACTTTTGCTTAAATGACCTACCAAATGAGCTACTGAATCCCTTGTTCTAAATTTCTTGAGCTTCTTTCTTGACACCTTGCAAACTTAACCTTGTTTGGTGAAATACCTTGATATTGGCCCTGGTCTATCCTTGAACATGTGAACCTTGATTGAGGCTAAAAGCCTAAGTTAGGGTATAGATATTGTGTACTTCACCTTAGGCTAAAAGCCTAAGTTGAGGGTGGCCCTTATTGTGGTAAAGTAATAAAAATAAGGTGGTTAGTTGGGGAGGAAAGAAAAAAATGAATAATTATGAGCCGGATGAGGATAAAGAAAAGAAAAAGTGCCTTGAGTTAAAAAACAAAATGAGCAAAAATGAGTTAGAAATTGAGGCACAGCTGAAAAAGAGAAAGAAAGCACCCGAGGAAAGCTTAAAATAGTGGAAGAAGGGCGGATTTAGTGAAACTGGTTGGGTTACGAAGGCAAAAGTTTTGGTAAACATGGTTCAAGGATAGCTTTTAGTCACTACTTGCCT
>DF359907.1:11944-22387 GCA_000787875.1 Solanum virginianum
GAATTCTAAATGCTTTTTGAGTGAGTAAGAGGGACTTCTTTTCTGTGAGGGAATTTGCACTACTTGATTAGCATATGGTTATACCAGTTATTGTGGATGGTCGATGCTCCTTAGCTTATCATAGTTGGGTTGCTAGATTTATCATCGTGTTCTTGCTGTGCTCAGTAGCTTTGCAAACTGGTTTTGAAAATGATAGTTTGGTTCCTGGATTAGAGTGAATGATATATATGCCATTGGGATGGCTGTTGTGTATTTCTCATTGTCTGCGTAGATTAAGTCATCGCTTGAGGACAAGCAACAATTCTAAGTTGAGGGTGTTGATGTGCTATCAAAATACAACATATTTGATGCCTACAGCAAGTGATTGTGTGAGTTCTTAATGCAGCTTTTTATGGTTTTTATGTGGTTTTGTGTTGTTCTTGCAGAAAAGTTAGGTTGATATGATTTTTGAGAGAAATTCAGCAAGGGATTGTGTGAGTTCTTAATGCAGCTTTTTATGGTTTTTATGTGGTTTTGTGTTGTTCTTGCAGAAAAGTTAGGTTGATATGATTTTTGAGAGAAATTATAGATTTTTCTAAAGCATAGGACATATGAGCTCACCTACGAGTTGTAGCCCAAACTACGAGTCGTCGGGTGTTATCGTACCAAGAAACACAGACCGAAAGTCAAAAATCTGCTAAGTGGAGGTCAACCCTACGAGGCCATCCTACGAGTCATAACTCTCACTACGACTCATATAGGTGGACACGTAGCAAGAATCAGAGAGCCAAAACTTTGGACCAACAAACCTGAAGGCCTAGACTACGAGAGGAGCATACGAGCTGTAGCCCAAGCAATGACTCGTACCAGTGGGTTGTACCAGTTGAGTCCAAGATGCCAAGAACCTGATACGAGACCTAGATTATGACTTGTACGTCACCCTTATGAGTCGTACGTGTGAGGCATACCAGCTGCCAGCTATCTTTTCTGTGGAATTTTTAGGGTTAATCTGTAACTACTATAAATACTTTAACTTAGGTTTTATTTGAGGGGGAGACAGAGCTGAGATTTTTGGGGGAGACATTGAAAGAGCCTTTGAATATTCTCTCAAGAATATTTTAGGGTTTTAGCTTAGTTTATCATTTTCTCTTAGAAAACCCACTTTTGGGGATTGCAAATCTTGCCTTGTACTCATTGTCAATCTATCAAGCTTTTGGATTGCAATTGGTAGTATCTTCATTCTTCATTGCTTTGGGTAAAATCCTTAACTATGTTTTGTATTTGCATTCTTGTTGGTTTTGCCTTAGCCATGAGTAGCTAAGCACCCACAACTAGGGATTGTGGGAACCATGAGTAGTTGACTTGAGATGACCTAGGATTATTGCATTTCTATGATTTGGGTTTTGCATGTATTGTCTATTTCCCTTTATTATGATTGTTGTTTGGTGGTGGCCAACACCAAACCTCGCCTACTATCACGATCCCGACTAAGGTAGTGACAAATAGGAAAAAGAAAGTAGATGATAGGATTCCATTGATGTGTTCTTGTCTAATCAACTAAACTTGAACAATGGGAGGTTGACTGAGATAATAGGTAACAGTTAGTTGGCATGCCATGGTAGCCGACCAAGCACCATGGTGAAATTTGACCTTCACCTTCACAAGAGGGCTGGAAGAACCCAAATTACCCTCCTGCATGTGAATCTCCAATTGTAGTTATGTTACCTAGGGTAATTGAGTCAACGAACCACGGGGAACACAATTCCTAGGTTGTCCCTAAAATTGAGTGTTTTCCCATATTGTAGTATTTTGTTTATTTTACTTTGTTCTTGAATCACAAACCCCCCCCCCTCCCGTCCCCAATTTAGAGATTTTAGTTATAGATACTTGAAATGATTGATAGTGAATTCTCGTAGTCAAGCCCAGTATTCCCTATGAATTTGACCCTAACCTTTGGTTAGGTTAATTGATTGCAGCAACCACTTTCTTATTAGAGCGTGAACATGATCACATGGATCAAAGGATTTGGTAAACTTAACTTACCATTTTGTATTCTACACAACAACAACAACATACCCAGTGAAATCCCACAAGTGGGGTCTGGGGAGGGTAGGATGTACGCAGACCTTACCACTACCTAAGTAGAGAGGCTGTTATCTCCTAACAGGAGCATCGACACTCCTCCTCCTCACATGTCCAAACCAACATAATCTCGCCTCTCTCATCTTCTCAGCCACCGGTGCCATCTCTAACTTCTCCCGAAAGATCTCATTTCTGACCTTGTCGCTCCTGCTTTACCCACACATCCATCTTAACATCCGCATCTCCACAATGTGCATCTTCTGAATATGCGCCTTTTTTATGGGCCAACACTCCGCCCCATACAACAAAGAAGGTCTAACCACCGCTCTATAAAACTTACCTTTAAGTTTAGGCAGTATCTTCTTATCACACAAGACTTTAGGGTAAACTTATATTTCATCCATGTCACTCCAATATGATGTATGACATTATCGTTTGTGTTCCTGTTTATTCCCAAAGCCAATCTCCACTTCTACACACTAAAAAAGAATTTGATTATCTGGTAATACTAAGTTAAAGAATCATGGGGAACACAATACCCTAGCTATTTTTCATACTGATTTTACATCAGTCTTAGTTTAGGATTACTTTTCATAGTTATTACAAACCCCTACTGATTTTACATCAGTCTTAGTCTAGGATTACTTTTCATAGTTATTTCAAACCCCACTTCCCCCTATTTTTTGGGAGATAAGTAGGTTAATCCACTCGAATTGCTTTAAATTCTTCTAAGTCTACCATATTCCCTATGCGATCAACCCTAACCTTGGTTAGGTTATATATCTTGACAACAAGCTCATTAGCCTTCCAAAATGAGGTGTAGCTTGGATTACATCAAGAGTTTGGCATCATTTAGGAATTAATCCTTATTTCCCTCATTTTATGTTTTTGTTGTTTTTGTATTGTTTTACTGTGCAGGTGTAGTGTATGTCCAACATGCGAGACCCAGAGATCCAGAGAAGATTAAGAAAGATGGCCTAAGATAACACAAACAACATGATTAACGTAACTCTGAATCAAAACCAGAATGAGAATGAGAATGAAAATAATCCACCTCCTTTCGACGATTTTGATCCACAACCACAGTACTTCAACTCCAGAGCTTATTAGTGGAATTAATATTGGCTAAATCCTATGGCTATGGATGTGACTAAAGCCAATGTGTTTTACTGCCACTATCGAATGACACAAAGTTCATGGTTTTGAGTGAGTTGCTTCAGAAGCTGCAGAATCGTGGGTTGTTCGCGAGCCTACCATTAGAGGATTCGCATAGTTATCTACACAATGTTGTGTTTGTCTGTAAGAGCATAATGGGAATGTAAAATCTATCTATTGATATTATTGGGCTTCGTGTCTTCCCATTATCTCTGACAGGTAATGTAGTGATATGGCTATCCAAGCTCCCGCGTTGGGCTGAGTTTCAGAAGGTTTTTGGAGAGGTTCTTCCCAAAATCGAAGAAGCTCAAGTTGAAAGATCAGATCAACAACTTTGAGCAACTTCCTGGTGACTCGATCAGTACTACATGGAAGCAGTTCACAAAGTGTCTAAGAAGTGTCCCTGACCATAAGATAGTTGATGATGTGTTGGTGGAGAACTTCTACCATGCCTTGGACGAGAATATCCAAGCATGTACTAATACCATCATGGGTGGCATGGTTTTATATCAACCATTTGCAAGGGTCATGGAGAAATTGGAAAAGGTGGTCAAGACGAATCGTACATGGGGGCTGTAAGGCAGGTCTTCTACCAAGACCCATGTGTTGTCAGTATTAGTTAGAAAACAAGCTAAAATAAATGAGAAGATGATGAAAGAGCTTGCCCAAATTAGTACTAACATGGAAATAATGTTGAAGCAAAATTAGGAACAAGTTAATGCAGTTGTTCATCATCCTTCACAAGCACCCATGTACGAGAAGCCTTATTATGAGGAGGACACTTGCTGTATTGCTAAACAGATGGGGGGTTTCGGACCAATGCCTAAGAGTCCAATTAGGACTATTGGTGCCAACGTCAAGGAAACCAAGGTCAGAACTATAATAGAGATGGTGCCTTCAGAGACAACAATCGTGGAGAATACTACGACAGAAACAGTGGCTAGGATAGAGATGTTGATTGGGGTCATAGATATGGCTGTAGAAATAGTCCTTATATGCCATCAGATAATTGTGACATGAGTGCTAGTAGTTCCAGAGTTGAGGAGATATTTGACCAACTGTTGAAAAAGACTGATACACAGGATGAGACCTTGCGGGGGATGAAATCTTACATCTCTAGTATTAATCAGAAGATCGAGTCTCATTCTGTATCTATCAAATAGCTAGAGAAATAGTTTGGTCAAGTATCAACTCAACTCAACCAGCATCAGAGAGGTACATTGCCTAACAACATAGTTCAGAATTTAAAGAATGAGGGACAGTGTATGGGGTGACTACTCATGGTGGTAAGAGTACCATTGATTCTCATATGTTAGTTGATGAAGATGATTTTTAAGAGAAGGTAGTTAGGACCAAGGATGCAGACAGCAGTGATGATCATGCCAAGGATGAAGTGAGTGATACTATAGAGGTGCCACAGAAGTTGAAGCCTATTCCTAGACCTCATCCTCCCTTCCCTAAAAGAATTAAAAAGAAGTAGGAGGAAGGTAAGTTCATTCACTTTCTCTCCATGCTAAAGCAACTCTCCATCAATATTTCTCTCATTGAGGCATTGGATAATATTCCAGGGTATGCAAAGTTTATGAAGGACTTGGTTACAAAGAAACGGACTATGAGCCAGGAGCTCTCCCAAGAGCTTTAACATTGCAGTGCAATTTCTATAAGGTCATTGGAGCAAAAGCTTGAAGATCTCGGTGCATTTACCATATCCTACATTATTGGAGATGTGGAGTTTGCAAGGGCATTGTGTGATCTCGGTGCTAGCATAAATCTAATGCCTTTTTCTGGTCTTCAAAAAGCTAGGATTAGGAGCTCCTCCTTCAATGAGCATGCGATTGTTAATGGCTGACTATGCGGTGAAGAAGCCTGCGGGGATACTTTATGAAGTACTCGCCAAAGTTGAGAAATTCATCTTCCCCGCAGACTTTGTGATCCTAGATTGTAAAGTCAACTTTGAATTCCTAATGGGAAGGCCCTTCCTAGCCATTGATCGAGCACTAGTAGATATCGAAGCAGGACAACTCAATTTCAAATTGAATGACGAAAAAGTTGGCTTCAATATCTCTCAGTCAATGAAGAGGCCAGACAACTTGAAGAGGGATATTTAGGCACTAGGTGAAGTCTGAGTAACCAAGTTGTCTAAGTCGTGTCGCAATAATAAATCAGGCGCTACTTGGGAGGCAACACAAGATATTTGATGTAATAGTTGTAGTTTTGTTTTTGGACTTATAGGTAGTTTTATTTTGTGGTTTGTTTGTAATTTGTGGACATTGGACTAGTTGCATATAGGGTAACAACGTGTCCTGTAAAGAATGTACAGGTACATGACTAAGTCGGTCATCCTTGCCTGAAAAGGCATCAAGAAGTGCTTCTACGACTGGTTCTACATATCGTATCTAAAACTACGACCCTTACACTGTCTCATAGAACACTTCCAGTAAGCAAAACTTGTGTATTCTAGTTCACAAGCCAACTTTACAGCCCGTGGATAAAACTATGGGCCATAAATAGGGCTCGTGGACCCCAGGTATGTCTTTCTATTTTTGGCTAACTATGGAGGTTTTTATGATTAACTCTACGAGTTGTATTCCATTCTATGGCTCGTAGACTGGTCCGTGAAACCCAGTCACCAAAATTAGGATTTGGGCATTCCACAAAACCAGGATCTACGACCAATAAAATCCTCTATGGCTTGTAATTGGAATTTCCTAGAGCCTAGGCCCATTAATTTTGGCCAACCCGGTCAACTTATAAATAGAGGGATCAAATTATTTTAACTCCAATACTCCCCAAATTTACTAAATATACTCGATCCCTTTCCCAAGTTTTTTCAACTGGCCACCATCTATTTTTCGGTAAGTTTTTCCAGCAGCCTCCAGCATCATCTAGGATTCCACCCTCTTAGATTCCTCCTTCAATCTTTACATCTTTGTCACTCAATTTAATAAGTTCTTGGCCCTAAAAGTCCTTTTAAATACTGAATTTGTTGTGATTAAAGTTGAAATTACTTGATGGGTATGGTAATCCAAATGATATGGATATGAGCCTGTATATGCCACTATTTGTGATTAAAAGTGAATCATGATTAATAATGTTGCGAATACTTGAAAATGATTAAAAGCTGGAAATTGTCTGTGTGGCCATGTCTCTGTGTTTGGATGATGTATATGACAATCCTGTCATCACATGTCATTTAAATTCAATTGACTATATGCTTGAAAAATTGATGTTTGATGGCATGTATGTATAATTTGATGCTAATTCATTCAAAAGGGGTCGTTTAGCATGGGAAAATAGGCAAAATAATATTTGATGGGGTTGTATGAAAAGAATTGCATGTGAGGTGTTAGGTGTCTATTGGAATCAAGTAGGGGTATGCCATGTATTGCTTCGATGCTAAATTAACTATTAAAAATGTCGTGTGGGGTCTATTTTGATAGGCTTGGAGACCCAGGCTTTTGGTTTTATTCACTCTACGAGGGTCTTCTACGACCCATGGAAATTTCTACGCACTATATTTCCCATCATATGAAAATCCAGAAATTGAAGTTTCTGAGTACCTATTAGATGCAACCTTCTACGAACCGTAAAATATTCTACGACTCATACATAGGTCTTATAGATCCATGTCTGTAAAAATTTAAACATTGGAACACTTTTACTACTCAGCCTATGACCCATAGATTTTTCTACTAGTCGTACCTGGTCTTATAGATGCAATAACAGTAAACAAAATTTATGAAGACTATTTTTATAAGGGACTTCAACGACCTATAGAAGTGCCTTCATAGTCCCATCTATGACCAAGTCTGAAATGATTTTGCTTTTCATTCCTTGACTTGTGGGGCTAACCATGTTTGCTAAATATGTATGTTTCAAGTACTATGGCCCCAAAGGCAAGATATAACGAGATTCGAGCCTTAAAGCAGAGGCTGAGAGATGAGCCCTCAAGGGATCTGGACAACCCCGAGGTCAGTGGTTCAATTGAGTAGCTGAGTGTCCTACCTGACCTGGATGTTGAGCGACCACAGACACGGGCTATCGCCAGACTTGGGTAGGCCCAAACCCAAGCTATTGTTTTTCTCTCTCCCTAGTCTGAAGAGGGAGGTAACAATAATAGAAACTCTATTCAGATGACTCCATCTAGAGAGGAGTCAGAGTCAAAGTTCGGTGATGAGTTGGAGACAGTCTTTTGCTCCACCACCTCAGGCATCACCATCACCTCCGGATGCTCTATCTATCGATGGTACCTTGAGGTAATGCGAGATATTTACACATAGGGCATGGAACAGATTGAGCGAGGCAAACTAGCTCACTCTATTTTTGAGGAGCCTAGATCATCACTTACAGATTAGATAGTTCCGTGACCTTCAGGACACTATCAGCAGATAGGGGCTCCAATGGCTGGCCAGATCACCACGGAAGTACACCCTGGCCATGATTTATGAGTTCTACACTTCTTATGCTACCACAATACTCAACACTCTTCCCAAGAAGAAAAAGCCCCTTGCTCAGCCCAGATTGACACACTAGAGTGAAGAACCAACAGGTGGATATCTCTGAGACTACCATCTATCGTATGCTATTCTAACATGAGTTCCCATCTCCAGATAGATAACAGAATATGACTATAGGTTGGTGCATACCAGGGATAAGGCCCTAATGAGAGATCAGAGCCACAAAGCTAGCTTGATAAGATGGGTTGCAGCTCAGATTGCAGAGCAGGGCTCGGATCCTACATAGATAGCCACTTCATCAGAGCCCATTATGAAGGCCTCATTCAGCTTCCTTGCTAAATTTTAGTGGGCTTGATGTTGCCAGGTTACACCTCTTTTTTTAAGATAAAATAGTTGTTGTCAAGAAATAGAACCTCACCAAGGTGGGTTGAACCCAATGGAATAAGTAGAATCAACAGAATTCAGTGACTGCAATTCGATTAATTAACCAACTTACTTCCCCAAAAAGGGGTTTTTGCAATAATTAATGGAAAAATAAAATAACACAAAAGTGAAATTAATATGGAGAGAAACTAGGGTACTATGTTCCCCATGATTTCTCAACTCAGTATCACCGGATAACCTAATTCTTTTCTAGTGTGTAGCATGCAGGCGGTAAGTTAAGTTCACCAAGCCCTTTGGTCAAAGGTGAGAGGTAAATTTCACTATGTGAATGGGCCCATCTCCATAGTGTGCATTACTAACCCTTACCTATTAGTCCCAGTACAACCTTCCCTTAGCCCAGTTTGGTTGATTAGAAGAGAACACATCAATCAAATCCTGTTAATTAATCTTTTTTCCTATTCATTACTACCTTGGTCCAGTCAGTAGCACTAGCAGTACAACCTTCCCTTAGCCCAGTTTGGTTGATTAGATCAGAATACATCAATCGAATTCTATTAATTAATCTATTCTCCTATCCCCTATGTGATGCTATGTGATGTTGTTCATGTTGATGGAAAGTGATAAAAGTCCTAAGTTGCTTCTTGCCTATAGCTTGAGTCATACTTATTCTCCTCTTAGTTATCGCTTCATATATGATTCATGAAAATCTCTTTCCCTTCTCTATACCCATAGCATGAGTCCAAAGCTCTAATTCCATTAGATTTATTTGTTGATGCTTGTTTATATTCTGCAACTAATAATGCAAATGATATGCTAAGATCCTTGTTTGGGTTGCCCTAGGTTTCCTATTTTCCATGTCGCACCTAGGCCCTAGGACTGGGTCATGACATCTAGGTATGTGGGTTCTTAATCCATGGGTTTTTCCACCCATGGAGCCCCAAAATCCTTTTCACTCAATCCTTTGAAATTTAAAGTTGATTTCTTATGGGTACTTTCTATTATTTCTAATATGCATGATTTATGTTGAGAATCTTCATCCATTGAATAAAATTGCATGAATTTCTTCAAAGATTTACTATTATGAAATATTTTACGATATTCAAAGTTATTTATGTTATGATACCATGAGATACTATGATGTTGATGATTTTATAAGTTGAATTTCGTGTTCCCACATTCATTTTGAAAGATGATATGAATGATTTTGGTGGGTTATCTTAAGAACCATTTGAGTTAATGAAATACCCCTCAAGTTGTAAGATTGGAATCAAGTCTCAAAATTTTGCCAGGAGAAATTTTACAAGTATCCAGACTTCATAAGGATGAAACAAGGTTAGACACGATTTTTTCTAGAATTTTGACAAAGGGAGCCACCAAAGGCAGCTGTATCGTCTGTACAACCTACCACAAACCTTTGTGGGCTTCTGTGGAGGGACCTTTTGGCAATATTGTTTCTAAGTATTGAATTACTATCTCAAAACTTAGGTCTTTTCACAAACATAACCACTAACCATGGAGAGTCTCATAAACTATAGAGAGTCTCATGAACCGTGAGGCTTCTATGGTGAGCCCCTTTCCTTAAAACAATGGTCCTTTCCTTCCATTGAGTGCACCACGAGCCATAGTGCACTACATAGCTCATGAAGTGCCTTTGTGAAGATGCCCAGGTGACTTTCAAGGTCATTCAATTGGTACTAGTCCTTTAACCTCCCAAATCAGCTCCATTCATTCCATATCACCTCCATTCATTCCATGACACTTTGCCTCTTATTCACTCGCTCAAACGCTTTTCGAAGTCTCTTTTCAAGATCTAATCAAAGGATCTCCATGTAACCTTCAAAATCAAGATAAATTCACCTTAAAGCATTCAATCCAAGATTATGTATTGGTTTATGTTAATTATAGAGCTCTTATATCAAGACGAGTCCAAAAGAATTTCATTAGCTATGTTTTTCGTATGGACTGATATAAGGGTCAACTTCAAGTGGTGATATTTTTTAGAAAAAAATGATTTGTTGTTCTACAACCTATTAAATTAAATCCCCTTGGATTAGCTTTCCAACGCATCTAGTTTCATCCAATTCCGAGTTCGTAGTAAGAAGTTAATCTCGTTTCCATAGAACCTATCAGTGCTAGGACAATGAGCTTTCACGAACCATGAAACGCTTCATGACCATGAAGCTATCCGTTGTAATTTCTGGATAAAATTTCAAGTTTCATTTTATTGACGTATTTTTTATAATTTGGCTTATTGTCATGGTCTTTTATGACATTTTCACCTAACCTAAACCCCTAAATCAGCCTATACTCCTTCATTACTATTCATTCTCATTCTAAGCACTTAGACTCTAAGACTCCATGCAAGCTAAGCTTTGAGAATCCAAGC
>DF359907.1:22399-38661 GCA_000787875.1 Solanum virginianum
TCATGTTCTTTATGTTACTACGGTTCTATTCGAATAGTCTAGTATTGGGGATCCAAGCTAGGAATTCAAGAGGGCTTTCAATTCAAGTCAATTCCATCCTATTTCTTCTAGTTCTTCAAAGTATGTAAGATTGATTCATGATTCCCTTTCAATCATGAAGAAAACTACTATTTCTTAATTTCATGAATTCTAAGTTTATTTTGCAAATGGATCTTTTAAATTAGTTTTAATTTCTTGAGATTGAGCTGTGGTTTGAACTTAATTATTGATTTATGATGATTTGAATCTTATTATTATGATTTACATTGGTGAACAATTGAATATGCATATCCCTTTAATCTATGAATCTATGTGTGAGTAATTTTAAGTATGCTTTAATTGTTGATTTCTTCATGGATTTACTATGATTTCATATTATTAATGATGTTTTAACTTTGGATTCCTAATACCCATGTTATTGCTTCATTCTTCGTGGCATGTGTATGCATGAACAAGTATTTTCATGAGATTTATGATATGGGTTGAGACCCAATTATGACTATGACTATATTTTCAAGGCAAGTATTGTTATGACATGACATGTGATCACATAATATCTATGATATGGCTTATAACCAATTATAGGTTTGTATACACCATCATGTATATGTGTGTATGAGCTTTTTCGATACATGTCTTTATGAATTACAGTATTGTTTAGCTTTTAAGCCCAAGTATGCATGATTATGAAATATGATTTGGATTTTAAGCCGAAGTATGCATGATGATAATTTGAAAATACTTATGCTCCTATTTTAAGCGCATATATGTGTATGTATTACCATGGGATGACAACTCAGCACCGAGAGGACCTTGAGATTGAGGCTCATCCTGCTAGTTGAGGCATGACCCATGAATCTCACTGTCCCACAACTACGTGCCTAGTTTAGGATTATGCTTATTCTCTTTTTTAGGGAAGGTATTCCCCTTTTTAGGGATGTTTTATTCACTTTATAAGGGATGGTTTATTCCACTTTTTAGGGATGGGGGCTACTTTTGGCAAGTAACCTACCCTTTTCTTTGGTGTGGAGTGAATATTAGGATTCCAAGTAATAGCTCGCTTGGTTTTATATGTCAGTTGAGATCACATCCCCATATGTTTAAGTATTATTGCATTCATGTTTCATGAATTCATGGCATATTGATACATCATTCATTATTATATATTTCCTTCTATATATATCTGCCTTTATCATCTAACATTAAATTGCAGGCTAATATGTTCATAAGCATTTGCATGCCCGCATACTTAGTATATTCAAATGTATTAACGTATTCTTTTGCCTACATGATCAAATCATGTAGGGACCGAACACTATCTTCGTCCACCTCTTGATGGTTAGATTGGACTCTGAGTTTGCTAGTGGTGAGTCCTTAACTCCAAGGACAAGACCCAACTTTTATCTTGTAATAACCCGACCTAGGGGACTTATTGTCACACGGCAAATGATATATCCGAAGGCACCTCACCCAAGTCATTTCTTATATCAAGACGAGTCCAAAAGAATTTCATTAGCTATGTTTTTCGTATGGACTGATATAAGGGTCAACTTCAAGTGGTGATATAGTCATTTAAGCATCCCAAGCACTCATAGGCGTTAGATAGAAGCTTATTGCAGTAAACATGAGGGGAAGGGGACTATGGGCCAACTTATGCAATGAAGCAACATTAAAAAGCAATGAAATTAGAAAATATCATTTGTTTATGAGCATACCACTACTACATAACAACAGAACTGGTGTGGCCGATTTTTATCAAATAGAAAGAAAATCCATAATAGACAACATGGAAATTAAAAGCCTAAGAAGGTCTATAAATATATCATCTAAAAATAAAAGTACAAAATAGAGAGGAAAATAGGAGAAGTCCCGAACTAAGGGCTCACCATAACAAGCTAGTCTCAAACACCAACTGGTAGCTAAGTGTCGGTGGAGGAGTACCTATTCCTACATGGTTAAATCATGCAAGGAAATATGTGTTAGTACGTTGGAATGTACTAAGTATGTGAGATGCAAATGCACTGATGAAATTGTAAATTCATCATAATTAAACATAACATATGGTATATATAAGATAAAGAATCATGAGATGAGCTTAGACATGCACAAAGAATGAGGTTCATGTCAATATGAGACAATGCATAAGAAAACACATAAAGTGAAGATATATCATAAGATCATATAAACTTGTGGGAATGGATCATAACCGATAGTAAGACCATATGAGCTACTATATGGAATCCAATGAACTCCTTACATTGGGAAAAGGTCAATGCACTCCTTCCATTGGGAAAGGGGAAATCTACTTGCCAAGGTAGATATCCAAAACTTAGTAACATTGCAATTGCATCTTTCATAACTCTTGGTCCTACATGGATCCACTAGACTAGCATATAAGGCTCCTATGGTGCCACATAGTTAGGGACATTGAGATTTAGCTTTAAG
Organism: Solanum virginianum; assembly: GCA_000787875.1. NCBI lineage: Eukaryota > Viridiplantae > Streptophyta > Magnoliopsida > Solanales > Solanaceae > Solanum > Solanum virginianum. The sequence goes on from DF359907.1 coordinate 24,884, forward strand.
GGATCATGCCTCAACTAACAGAATGAGTCTCAAGAAGCTTGGAAACCCTAGCCTTGTTCTTGGGAGCTCTTGCGTTAGGAATTTGGAATTAAAGGAATGAGAGAATGAGGGATCTTTCTAGGGCTTAAAGACTAATATAGGTCTCCCTTAATGACGTAGTATAGGAATAGAATTGCAGGAAATGACCAACTTGTCCCTTATTAAAACTGTTGGAAGCAACTTACAAAACCCCAGTCACGGGCCGTAAGCCCCCTCTCTGATGGCACACCTGAGAATCTTAAAATATTACTTTTGATGAATTGAAAACCATAATCAATAGTACAGGCCATGAAGTTACTCACGGGTTGTGGTTGGACTCGTAGAGTCCTTCCACACTTAACCAAGTTTTCTCCTTATTCTTGACCTCATTCCACGAAACCATATACGAGGTATTTAATTTCATAAGAGTGCTTCATGCAGTGATTGATGAGGAAACAACGAACGACGCATTGAAAAAATAGGGCAGGAAACCAAATGTGCTTATTGAATGTGTGGGTGAAGGATCAAATGCTATGGGGCTGTTCCATGAGTTTGTTGATTATAAAGATGTTAGGTTAGTTGAGGTAGAAGCTTCAATTTTAGTTTACATGGTGGAAAACAATCTGCAAATCTGACAGAGGAAGAGGTTCGAGTAAAGCATGGAGCAATAAGCTATCTGCGGCAATATAAAGATGATAAATATTAGTCCAGTCCCACACTATTCGTTCCGGGTAATAACTATTTTTCTCGATTATGAAAGTGTTAATTTGTTAGAATGAAAATTTTAGCAGGTCATTCTATAGCAGATCTTTACATTTACTCACTGATCTGCTTTACATGCAGATATGAAGATGAATGACAAGCCTAAAGATTAAAGGAAAAGAATAAACATTAGAGAATGAAAGCAACACGACAGAAATGCGAAGCAACAACTCATAAAGAGGAAAACAAAGGAAAATAAGAAGTTTGATAAGTCTTTGATTAATGCTTCTTCAATTTAAATAAGCTTGGTAGTCCAGAAACATGTTTAACTAACCACTAGAAATGAAATTTTTGTCTTTCATGAATATTCGTGAGATTCTAAATTTTGAAAAATTTGACATGTTCGTCCGTTATGGTTCAGTTATTTCCTTTTTTGTGTTGAGAGTTGGGAGCACAAGTCTGTGCAGACAATTGATGTGTTCTTACAAGTTACTGTAATGTTTGTTAATGTGCACATGCAAAATATTTGCTATTGTATTGACAAATATTGAGTATCCTTTATGTTATTGTTATAGGTTTTAAAAAAAACATTCATGATCTAGAAATTTTTATTGTCTTGTATTAAACTTTGTATCCTCATGCTCATAATTATAAATTATCATTTTTTTTCTCCTTTGCTTTGTTAATTGTTGGTGTCTTCTGAGCATTTTAATATTTGCTTTGTCATTGTGTAGCATTTTATTTACAGTATATTGGGAGTATTTGTTGCCTTCACCATTATTTCTCTTATTACTCTATCATTACATCTTGAAACAATATCCAATTTGTAAAATAAATAAATAATAATAATATTTTCTTTTTAAAAGAATTAATGAATTATACAACTGACTTGGCTAGGAACCACTTGTCGCTGAAGCCAGGAAAATTTTAGTTATCTAAATTGGAGTTGAATTTCATATTTTTGGCTCCACATTTTGAATAAAATGAAATTATTGTATTGTGTTTTGAAATTTTTGCAAAAAAGTTGTAAAATGAACGAGCATGGTTTGAAATTTTAAAGTAATCTCATTGGTAATCGATAGCGTTAAAAAAATACATCTCATATTATTTTATTATCTTTAAATTGACGATAAAAATATAATAAGTTTGAACCATTAACAAAGACGGAAGCTATTTATGACGTGAACACGATATATTGAATTTGAAAAGAATTTTGACTTGCATTTCTATACATGTTAACTGAGAAGATGAAAATGACCGAGGCCTTGCCAATTGGCATAGATGTCATTTCAATCATTTGACCGGCCTTTCAGAAAAAAAAAATAAAAAACTAGAAACTGTCACGTCCCGAGCCTACACCCTAGACGTGGCCGGCACTCGGACACCATTTCTGGTCAGCGGAAGACATCAATACCGTAATGAACTAGAATGAGCTCAAAATTCATGAACTTAAAGATACAATAGCAATATATACAACTTTAACTCAAAACCTTTCAAAAAATTTCAAAGAAATAACTTGAACGATATCTTTCTAATTTATGAAGCCTCTAAAGGACTTACTCTGAACAAGACACCAGAGTAGGCGCATGGATACCTCAACAAAAATAAATACAAAGAAATGAAGACTCCCGAGCTCCTCTGGATACAAAGAGGCCTCACCGACAGCTGATGGGGACTGCCCTGCTGAGCATCTGCTAATATAGACACCTGCATCTGCATCATGATACAATGCAGCGTCAAAGGCATCAGTACGTGGAACGTACGGTATGTAAGATGGCCAAAAAGTACTAAAGATAGAATACTTACTTTAAACTAATTATGCAACATAAATAAAGAAATACTTCAATAAAGAAATACTAAATCTCAATACATAGAATAATAATCTTTACTTCTTGAGGAGTTTCTCTAACCGACAACCATCAATATGAGCTTCGTGATGATACAGCATCTTGCCCGCGCTGCCAAAGCCATCCCATACTTTGCCGAGCTAGAGGACGAAGAACTAGGGAAGTGGATCCATCCCAAAACTGGTGCCATCTCAGTGGCAAGTGAGGAGTTGTACCTTGGTACAATTCTATCCTATGCTGACTACATAGTTTATGAGTTCAAGTAATTAATTCTACTCTCACTCATATCGGTGCTCAATACTACTCCCAAAAATAATTTTTTATATAGCTCATACTTCAAGAACACTCTTGTTCAAGACATTACCTTCATCTCTTCGGACTTAGCCCAGCTTTATCTTTTCTTAAACTTTTCTCAACTTGTCTTAAACTTTTCTCTATCTAAAAATACTACTATTACAAGTGCCTCAAAAAATAACTTTATTACTCAGCCATCTTTCAAGTACAAAGCTTCAAATACTTCTTAAAACTTAGCTCAAAATTGTCTGAAATCATAGGTTTCTTGCTCATCTATTCATAAAATACTTACAAAAAAAAAAGCTTTCTTGGAGTTTAAAATAAGATATCAACTTCATAGATTTCTATAGTAACTTTAGGGTTTGACTAATCTAACACTTAAAATTAGCATCTCAACTCAGGACTACAATGCAACAGAAGAATTTAGTAAATCTCATATTTTTCTTCAAAAATAGCATAAATAAGAAATTACTCAAAATAAAGAAATCTTGTTGTAAACTACTAACTTGACATTTTGAGAAAACTAAAAATTTCATAATGGAAAAATAATGTATGAAGATTTTTGTAAGCCTTACATACCTGAGAATCAACTTCTTGGAAGAATTGGGAAGAATTCTTGAAAGCCCTAACTTTGCATCTTGAACATACGTTTGAGTTTTCTTGAACCTATTCTAGTGTTTATGAAGAGAATAATCCATTTTTATGATTAAAATAAGTGAAAATTGACTAATTAAGGTCTAAGGAGGGTGGAAAGGTCGAAATTACCCTCCCTTCATTAAAAAAGCGAAAGTTAAAAGTTATGCGCACATGTACATTTTTCTCATTTTTCTAGAATTTCAGCTTAACCTATCAATCTCTCGATCCTTCATCAACCTCAACAAACTCTACTTGGACTTAGGAATAGACGCATCAATTCAAGGATAGAAACATCATATTAAGTCAAGGATAGGAATATTACATTCAACATCCTCGTCATCAGGCATGAATGAAACGTCGAACTAAATCAATTAAAATTGCTCATCATCAAGGTGCATAACACTCCATGGTACTTTCAAACTTTGCACCTTATCTCAACTATGCTCCTCTTCATGGCACTATACCTCAACAATTTAAGGCTTATAGCTTTTACTCAAACATCTACCTAATCACATCCTTTTATTTTCTTCAAGCTTAATGCTAAAACTCAAAGTGCTACTCCCAAGATGATCATATTCTTACAAAGCCAACCCTCTATTCAAGATCCATACATCCTCAGGGATTATAATTTAGACAACACTACTCCCTCACCACTACTCTACTGCATTTACCTAAAACACTCACTCAAAAGTCATTGATAGCCTTCTCCAATCACTCATATAGTGACATCCACACATTCAAGCGAACCATTCTAACCAATCCAACTATACCTAAGAATCATCAAGCCTACATAGAACTTCTACATCCATCATAGAATGAGCTCTTTCTCAAAACACATAAACACATTTCTGCTATAACCCACTCTTACCAATCCAATGCACATCATAAGGTCACATTTCTCTCCTCCTCCGCCTCCATAACCTTAAGGTAAGAAGGACATCATAATCATCACATTCAAGAAAGCTGATATGAGGACATTCATGACATAATATGATGCCACTAGAGGCTCATCACGAGTTTATGGAACTGTATATGCTGTGAAGATCAAGTCTTGTCTTGGGTAACAAAAGGCTAGAAACTATTAGTTCATGAGATAAGGTCAGAACTGCAGAATGAATTTATCACTTCTCACTTTAAAAGCTGAACATGAACACGTATCAATATGGAGGGAATGAGTATCAGAACTGTTGAACGAAGTTATCACTTCTCATTTTAAAAGCTGAACATGAACACGTATCAACATGGAGTGAATGAGTCTAGATTATGGAAATGGTGCCCTTACATAAGATAGGAATAAAGCATCATCACAATAAACTATAAGGAATATGAGATAGGAAAGCATTGACGGCTCGTTCTGATCAACTTATCACTATCAAAAGCTCAAGGTCTACTTTGGCTCATTATCTAAGCATCTCCTCCACAGCTCAAAGGTCACCTCTCTAAGTCTGTGAACTAATTCTCTTCACTATGCTATAAGTACAACCCTCTAGACGATTGGAGCACCACTATGTATAGAATGCTTATATCTGTTACTTACTACTCAAAGATGTGAAATCGCTGCTAAAGCATTCTTCTAAGGTACCAACTTCTGACCTTCTTCTATCTTTATAGGCATCTCCAATCACTTGCAACTCTTACTAGCATAACATCCGCTTTCTAGGGATCATGATCTAATATCTTTTTTTTTTCTGCTAACACTCATCTTCTATGTTCACTTACATTAGACTGAAGAAACTATAACAGAGATTTCCTCATTATCTATGGCTATCCTTCTTGGACTCAACTCTTAAGGGTAGTAGAAGAGGTCTACAATATCCTACTCCACATTGACATCTCAATGTACTATCTAGGTACCCTTGTAACTCATAAACTTAAAGTCTCTCACTGTTATAGATGACCTTGGATATACATCTCAGCCCCTTTTTCTTACCTAATTAATGACTTAGCCTAATTCACTATTTTCATCTAAGGGTCACATACACCACACTCATACATAGCATTCCTCAAAAGTCAACTTTTTAATTCCGAACATACACTATGGGGAGCCCCTTAGAGTAATTCCCACAATTAGTGTTATCACTATCACAACGTCATCTCCCTTTCCACACGACTCCTCATATTTTACGCTTAAGATCTAGTACTAACATGTGCATTACACTCTCCTATCATATCATCCCAACTCATAACTACCATGTAACATTTTAGAAACCCAGGCCCACTAAAACCACATAACAAATACTTAGTCAACATATCTCACTCTTATAGACTATCTTGGAGGTACGTCTTAGGGTCTCTTCTTATCTAATGACCTAACCTCAACCCCCTATCTTTATCTAAGGATCACATACAATATTCTTGTAACATTATACTTCTTTCAAGTCAATAGCTTAATCTTCTCACTTACGCTATGTCAAGCCTACTAGGCCAAACCTCCAACTAATGGTGTCACTCTCATCTTGTTGTCCCCTCTTTGCATGATACTCACTTAAGGTTCAAGCTTAAGGCTTAACACTAAACACGTCCACCCACACTTCTAATATACATATATACTTTAGTAACTCTAAACTACTAGATAAGGTCAAGAAAGGCTAGATTACTAAATCTCATGATAAGAAGTAATTCTTTAGCTCATGGTCTATCTATATATCGTCTATCATCACACTCCCTTTCATAAGTTAGGTAATATCCACTCATCTATTACACCTCCTTACCTAGCTAAGCTCATAACTCTACAAATCTCATATGACTCCCCTTTCAAAATCATGAGCCTAGTTTATATCTACTACTTTATGCCCTCTGTTCTTATATTCAGCATATATACTCATCATTACTAACACAATGCTACTTCAACATCAACTCCTTTCATATTCGAGTGTGCACCATCTCATACAAACTAGCGACTCTTCATATACCTTATCATAGAAGCTATACGATACTTACTACTCTTTAACCAAAACTTGTAAGGAACTCGACTAATCACCACATGACTCTTAGCTACTAGCTTCAAGAAGTTACTATTCTCACTCTTCGTGATTCCTACATCTTTCTAGCTCTAGGAACATTCTGTCACATGGTTCAAAAGGGCCTTCCATCACTTCCTCTCAAGGGGAGGGGATACTACTAAGCATTAGAGGCATAACTTAACTTTTCTCTCAAGAATAACATCTGCAGAATGATTGAGGGAACATAGTCTGGAAAAACATCATATCTTGCTCTAACTCAAACGCACGATTCATATGAATAAGAGTGCAATATTATGGATCGATAACTCAAGCACACTAGTTGGCTCATCTCAAGCCTAGTGTAGTCTCTTTGGTTTCTGAATACTTTATCTAAAGGGAACCCAATAATAAGGATCTGGAATTTTCTGTTCCAACTACCTTAATTATGAGAGGTAGTCGAACGAATCTGGAAGCCGCATGAATATAGACAAGTTTCTTAGAAAGTAACTTTATTGCACGATCTAGAGTATGAAAGAAGGAAAACTTTTCTTAGATGTCAATAGTCCCTCATTTATAGAAGTGGGGCCCTCACAACCATAAATAAGATCCTACAGACACAACTTCATAGACACCCTAGGACACTTGAACTCTATGCTCTGATACAAAGTTTGTCACACCCCGAGCCTACACCATAGACGTGGCCAACACTCAAAAACCATTTCTGGTCCCAAAAAAACCACTTGGCCTGACAAACTTACTCAGCGAAAGACATTAATACCATAATGAACTAGAATGGGCTCAAAATTCATGAACTTAAAGATACAATAGCAAGATATACAACTTTAACTCAAAACCATTCAAACAACTTCAAAAAAATAACTTGATACAATATCTTTCTAGTCTAAGAAACCTCTAAAGGACTAACTCTGAACAAGGAACCAGAGTAAGCTCATGGGTACCTCAACAAAAAAATAAATACAAAGAAATAAAGACTCCCGAGCTCCTCTAGATGCAAAGACGCCTCACCGATCGCTGATGGGGACTGCCCTACTGAGCATCTGCTAACATAGACACCTGCATCTGCATCATGATACGATGCAGCACCAAAAGCGTCAATACGTGAAATGTACGGTATGTAAGATGGCCAAAAAGTACTAAAGATAGAATACTTACTTTAAAACTGCACCTGGAGATAGTTTAACTAACAAAAATATGTCATGCATATGAAACATATATATATATTCTTAAACTTGTCAAAAATGCAACTCAACATAAAAGAAACACTTACGTTAGCGCATCAATGAGCATAGCTAAATATATATAAAATGTGGTACTCAAAAGCATAGCTCTGTAATTGGCTCAACTCAGTTAATTATGCAACATAAATAAAGAAATACTTTAATAAAGAAATAATAAATCTCAATATATAGAACAATAATCTTTACTTCTTGGGGAGTTTCTCTAACCGACAACTATCACTATGAGCTTCGTGATGATACAGCGTCTTGGCCACGCTTCCAAAGCCGTCCCATACTTTGCCGGGGTAGGGGATGAAGAACTTGGGGAGTGGATCCATCCCAGAATTAGTGTCATCTCAGTGGTAAGTGAGGAGTTGTACCTTGGTATAATTCTATCCTATGTTGGCTATATAATTTATGATTTCAAGTAATTAATTCTACTCTCACTCATATCGGTGCTCAATACTACTCCCAAAAATAATTTTTATATAGCTCATACTTTAAGAATACTCTTGTTCAAGGCATTACCTTCTTCTCTTGGGACTTAGCCCAACTTTAACTTTTCTTAAACTTTTCTCAACTTGTCTTAAACTTTTCTCTATCTGAAAATACTACTACTACAAGTGTCTCAAAATATAACTTTATTACTCAGCTATCTTTCAAGTATAAAGCTTCAAATACTTCTTAAAACTTAGCTCAAAGTTGTCTGAATAATAGGTTTCTTGCTCCTCTATTCATAAAATACTTATAAAAAAATATATTTTTCTGAAGTTTAAAGTAAGATGTCAACTTCATAGATTTCTATAGTAACTTAAGGGTTTCACTAATCTAACACTTAAAATTAGCATCTCAACTCAGGACTCCAATGCAATAGAAGAATTTAGTAAATCTCATACTTATCTTCAAAAATAGCATAAACAAGAAAATTGCTCAAATTAAAGAAATCTTGTTGTAACCTACTAACTTGATATTTGGAGAAAACTAGAAATTTCATAATGAAAAAATGATACATGAAGATATTTATAGGCCTTACATACCTGAGAATCAACTTCTTGAAAGAATTGGGAAGAATTCTTGAAAGCCCTAGCTTTGCATCTTAAATATACGTTTGAGTTTTCTTGAACCTATTCTGACGTTTATGAAGAGAATACTGCATTTTTATAATTAAAATAAGTGAAAACCGACTAATTAAGGTCTAAGGAGGGTGGAAAGGTCAAAATTACCTTCCCTTCTTTAAAAGAGCGAAAGTTAGGAATTATACATGTGCGCGTCGTGCACATGTACATTTTTGTTATTTTTCTTGAATTTCAGCTTCCATCGAATTAACAAAATAAAAACATAAGGATCTCCATCCCAGGTCCATTTTTCTCTAATTTTAGCTTCCGTTGAATTAACGAAAAAAATAAAAACACAAATGAGGATCCGCATCCCACGTGCATCACGCCAGAGGCACGGAAAGCCCACTATTTTTTGGAAATTTTTGAAAAAAATTATTTTGACTCGGTTGCTCTAAAATCGAGTTGAGACCATTTTTCCCTCGATTTTTCACATTAATTACAAATTCGGTCTCAGATTTGTTAACGGAGCATAGAAAAACATGTTACGTGTAAGGTCAAATCTAGGAATAATTTAGTCTTTTCACTAGGTGTTACAGAAACGAAGAATGAATTTCTCATTACATTCTTTGCTTCGTCGAGGCCTATGTGAAGGCTTTTATGTCAAAATGAAATCGTTCTTGTACTCACCTACTCAATGTAGTTTAATCTCATAAATATTTTATTTTTGAATTATCATTTTAACACATTTTAATCTAAAGGGAAAGTTTTTATATATATGAATTATCATGTGAAGATACTAAATTCTTATAACTTTAATTTTACCTATATTGAAGTGTTTGCTTATATATAGTACTAGTTCTGCAAACGTGCGTTGCACGTTGTCCCTTGCTATTGTATAGAATACATGAGGAAAAAGTTATGGTGCTTTCTCTTAATAAATGCAACTTAAAACACAATAAGTTAACTCACATACATCCTTAAAAAGCAATTAAAAAAAATGAAAGCACTCAATCAGGGAGAATTCTTCTTATATACAGATCTTGGAATTTTTTTTAAAAAAAAGTTACTTTCACCGTGTTCTCCTATAAACTCGAAGTGGTTAAATAGGGAAAGAGGACAAAAGAAAAAGAATAACATCTACTCGTACATATATAGAATCCTTCATTTCTTTTTTGTAAAATATTGATCATTATCTCATAGAATACATCCAAAAAAGAGTTTATAATGTAAATAGCAGTTTCATTAAGTCCTTCCATTTTCCATAGCGAATACTAATGTACTATCTGATTACTATTTATTTAGTTTTCTTGTACCACAAATAATGTTTAGTTACTTATATTTGTGTTCCAATAAGAGAGGAGACAAAAAACAAAAAGGTTAGACATTGGAAAGAAACAGTTGATAACCAATTTATAACGAATACATTAAGATTAGAAGAAAAAATATGTCTAATCTAAAGAAGGATTTTGAATTTGGAAATAAATGAGTTTTTCAACTCTTATTACCTGAATCTTTAGCAGAATGCAAAACAAATTCCAAGCTCTAGATTATGGTAAATGTATGTAAGTACAAAACATGATAGATAAACATATTTCTCAACAAAACATTCAAACAAAGCAAAATAGATGTACATCCATCAACCAGCTCAAGTGTTTAATAAGATTGGCGTGGATTTGACTCGATGTATGCAAAAAAGCCAAAACGTCGAACTTCAAATGTGAACAAATGTTCTCTCCAAGTTGTTGTTGGTATGGTGGACCTCAGCTTTTGTCCAGCAACCATCATTTTTCTAGGAAGCCATCAGTCCATAGAATGATCGAAAGACTGCTAAATGGTGTCTTTACTTTTGCCAAAGAGGAGATATTTTCCCAGCAATGTCAAGTAGAAGTCAAAACAACCGTTCACTTGTGTTTAAGCAAATATCACTTGCTATTCAAAGTAAAATTATATCGTGATATAAAGGATTTGTGAAGCACGCATGATATTTATAAGCTAAAGTTTTTCTAAAATTCTTTAGAAACTCAATAAATCATGCTGGAGAGTTTTCTTCTGAATTTATAGTTACCCATTGACCGTTACAAAAAAATGAAAGGATAATTACATAGAATAAGAATTTGATTCTCCAAAATAGTTAAATTTAAATGTGCAATTACTATTCTACTACCAAGAAATTAAAGGTACATCTATGGTGCCTGAGTTTGCTCACGGTTAATTGTGGAATAATACAATTAGGGGTCTTTTTATCTTCCTGTGAAAAAAAATCGAACAATATAATTAAGGATGCTGTTTCTTGATAATAGGGGTCCTTTGTCTTCTTCGTAATAATAACTTGATCATAAATTGAATAATATAATTAGGTGTCCTTTTGTCTTCTTAATTGTAATAACTTGATAATAAATTAGAACAATATAATTAGGGGTCTTTAATTCACCTTACAACTGCAACGTACATTGTAATTTTAGGTTTATTTTTAGTTTTTTTTTTTCAAAAAATACAATAACTGGAAAATGAAAAGAAAATGATAACATGATTTTAATAAGTAATGGTAGAAATTTAATTAATTAAATATTTTTAACTTATTGATTTAGTGTAGGGGTAAAATCGTAATCCAACGTTTAACTTTGAGGCTTCCCACTTGTAACCATTTCATTTTCTTTATTGCAAATTAAAATTAAAATATACATATTTAATTAATAATTAAAACGCACGTAGGAAAAGGAACTGTTGTAGCTAAACCTAATTGTTTTAATTAATTAAAATTAATATTTAATAAATAATAGCATAAGAGTAAATAAGTAATCATATAGAGGCAAAATGGTAATCCAACTTTGAGCCTAAGTTCTTCCCACTTTTAATTATATATGATATGATCTAATATATATAAGTTCTAAGATTTTGACTAACAATTCTTTTTTTTTTCTTAGTGGCAAACTTCAAATGTATATATAATAATTCATCACTTTTTAATTACTAAACGTAATAAATTAGTATACCAACTATTTGACCAATTTATCTGACAACAAAATCATTTAGATATTTTGAGTTACAAAATGAAAATTCACCTAATTAAAGTAATATACAATAGTTTCTTAGATACATGTTCATTCATGCTTAAGGTATAGACAAACCTTTGCATCACTCATATCTTCCTTTTCATATGACCAATATCAGTCATTGCGTCCTTTTCATACTCAAGATAAATTCCCCAGCATAATTATTTGAGTTCTTCCCTTCTTTATTCCCAAAAGCATTCCACAATTTTTCAAATGGTTTGTAGAAGCAACAAATGGAAGGATACTCGAACCCCAAATATTCATGGATTATCTCCGAGGAATATTTTCTTTCAGGGTCAGATTTGCAGACCAATGTAGTTTCTAATATTGTTTCCAGTCTACTGGGACCGAAACTTATCCAAAATTCCATGAATTTATTGGTATATCAAGATGTGTTCAGATCAATCGAGATCTCTTTTTTATTTATGAACTGATAATCGAACAATTCTGGGATTTTGACTCCAGGAAAGGAAATGACAAAATAATTCCTCTAGTTGAAGTCACACTGCATGCAGTAGAAATTAGGTATTACTGCTACATGAAATCAATCTGACGAGAATATTCAACAATCATATATAGATAAGAACCTGGATGCATGTCCTGTGGAAATGCTCTAGGAACACATTAACTTGTTCACTTGAGACAGCTCCATAGTCGGATATCGAGAGGCTACACAGCTTAAGACGAAAAATTATGAGATCTCTGATGCTCTTCATGACTAAATGATAATCTGCATATAGCACCTTCAAATTTGGGAATAGCTCCCCTAGAAGATCATTAAGATTCCGACAGAATTGTAGATTTAGGTGATGAAGTCGTGAGAGTTTGTTGATGCTTTTGGGTAAACAAGAAATATTGCTTCCACTGAAGTTCAACTTTTCCAAGACAAAACTTCAGGAATGTTGAAATGGTTGGGAGATTGCAGTATTGCTCACATTAAGTTCCAATATCTCTTGCTATTCACCAATATTTTATGGAAGCTTTTCTAGTTTTTTGCATCCGCAGAGGGAAAGTTGTATAAGATTCATCGAATTACAGAGGTTGTCTGGTAGACTGACAAGATCCTTATAACCTTCCAGAGAGAGATATTTAAGGGCTATCAGATGCCAAATGAACGAAGGCACTTCTCTTATCCCAGTAGAATCCAAAGCCAGTTTGTTCAACCGATGCATCTCTCCTTTGATTTTTGAGGGATTCCATCTGAATAGAGCTTGGAAGCTTCTTTAAGTTCTCACATCTCTCTATCCCGAGGCAACGGAGCTTCTTTTGAACTCCAAAAGATATGGGGAGCTTTACCAATCCAAAACATTTGGATATTTTATGATCTTCCAATTGTTGTGATTCAAAGAGGTTGGCTGGCAGTGTAGCAAGTTTATTGTAACCCAAAATATGAAGATATCTAAGATTTCGAAAAAAGTCCAGAAAACTTTCAAGAATTTCACAATTAATCAATTGCAAATCTCTAAGGCCGCTTAGAGGCGGGGGTAAGCTTCTTATCCAGAGGGATCGTCCTATACACAGTTTTGATAAGCAATGCATATCTCCACAGATTTATGGAAATTCTTGTAAGCTTGTGCATCCAACGAGATCGAGAGTCTGAAGAGATTTCAAGCATACAAAATTTGGAATCTTCTTGAGTTTGAAACAACACCCCAAATTCAAACAGTAAGCATTCTCCAATGTCAAAGAGAGGGATGGACCTCTTCCAAGTTCCTACACGCCCATAAATCTAGTCTCTCCAAGTTTGGCATATCACCAAAATTAGGGGTTTTTAACTCACAATTGATCCCGAGATCCAAATGCTTCAAGTTGCTCAATTTCTATTTTCATTTAAAAAAATAGTTAGCTTAAGTAATAACAACAACATACCCAGTGAAATTCCATAAGTGGGGTGTTAGAACCTGCACAATTGTGTTTTGGTACCATAGCTAACATTTGAGGTCGCTAGTGTCACTTTCAAGGTGTTTGACACTTAAGTGCACTTTTGAGG